>KZ678554.1:0-62463 GCA_003019895.1 Coniella lustricola | reverse complement strand
GCTCCGTACTCCGCCGCCGTGGGGTTTGATCCGCTGCTGTACATACAATCATAGATAGTATGGAGACGGGACGCTAAAAAAAAAAAAGGGACATTCAGACTCGAGGAGCAAAGAACGACCGTACCAAGAACTCTTGCCCGTCCTTTGTGTATAGCATCCCTTCGCCAGCTGGGTTTGCGAGGTCGTATCTGACGGCAAAGATGTCGATGAACATGCCAGTGTCGGTGTCGATCCACCGGGCATCGACGCTGTTGAGCCCCTTGGCATCCTCCCTGTCGACGTAATTGGGGTTGATCTCCAAGAGATAGTTGTTGCCGTCTGGGTACTCGGCCGTCTCATAGTAGAAGCTGGACATGTTGTAATATGAGGCGAGGTAGTGAATGCTGGCTTCGGTAATTTGACTAGGAAAATTGTCAGTTTGCGAGGCAGTATTTACGGGCGCCAGGGAGTCGAACATACACATCAATTGCTGCATCCCATGGCAAAACCTGTTTGCGCACCACCATCAGCCTTCCTACGTACAGATTTGATGATCCTTGCTTGGGGGAAACAACGAACCTTCTTTCCCCACCACCAGCCCAGCAGAGCGCTGTGTGTGAGCCACGTCTCGACACCCAGGTCGGCAGCAGAAGTCAAGTACGTCTGCACCAGGTTCTTTGTCACGTTCTTTTGCTCATCATACGCCAAGGCTCTCTGTGCGAATCTGCCCAATTATCAGAAATGCATGGGTCAAAACCGGTGGCATTATGGTACTGGCTTACCGTCCGTCATAGCGAGAGTGGAATCTTCAAGAGTTCCAAGTGTTAGTGTATTCGTCTTGCAGCCATTGCTCGTTGCAAGCAGTCCAACTCACGAGGCTTCGGCTATGGACAAATGATGTCAGCAAGTCGCGCTGTACAACAGTTTGCCAACGAAGCACTTGGGCGTGCAAGAAGGCGTCGAGCGTGACTTACAGAAATACTGCTCCGGCGCTGCCGGTTGCTTGTTGAGATTTGACGGGTTGCGGCGCCGCACTTGGAGGAAGTCGGCGTCTGCCATGGCCATAGTGGTCGATATGGCTGCTCCCCAGACAATGGGCGAGAGCACATGGAAGAGATGCATCGTGTACGGGGCTGCAGACAGCAAGGAAATCGCAGACAGCGAGGAGTCGACCAGAGCCGTGATTTTCGAGTAGGAGCCGTCTGATTTGTCTGTGCTCCGGGGATGTCAAGTTCCAGACTCAGTGGTGATCCGATGTCTGTTTGACCGTGCGACACTACTGACTGGGGATTTCCAGGGACTGAAGCAAGCGGATCTGCAAGGCTGTTGGAGCGGATTAGGGTGTTCGGTCTGGGTTGCGAGTATTGAACTGGGCAAAGAGTCCAGATGTCAAGGACGAGAGCCGCGGCCAGAGCAAGACCTCGACTCATATACTACCGGCAGTCTTCACAGCATGGCATTGAGGCCGAGGTGCAAGCACAAGCGCAAACACGATGAGACCCGAGTCGGCTGTGCTGTGAAAGACAGGGGATAAATAGACCCAAGCAGGGAGACATGCTGTTTGAATCAGACGACACTACCTAGCACCTAGCTGTAAGTCCCCTGGGCTACGCAGATGTGTGATGACGCACTCAGCAGACGTGCGTCCATGCAAGGCGGCGGAAGGTGCTTTCCCTCCTCCCACTTCCCGTCCGCTAGATACTGCGAGGTCTTCATATTGCTAGTCAGTAGAAGCCAAAGTGCCTTCTCCAACGGGCCTTTGAGACTGCAGAACCGCACCAAGAAAAAGTCTGCTTGTATTTATCTTGAAGATTCGACGATTGGGGGGTCAGAAAGGTACTCGTGCTTTGTACTATGGTATGCGATCCTGGGCCGCGTCATCTGCTTTGCGGTTTGAAACAGTTTCCACGCAAACCCGGCATTGCTTGTCATTCACCGGCTCGCAGGATGCCATCACTGTATTCAAGTCCAACAAGTACTGTTAGTCTGTCTCTTCTTTCTCCACTCGGGTATTCAGATAAATATTCAAGCTTCTTTTAGGACGAGTCTATACTTGAAATATTGCTCAGGCACAAGAGGTGGACTGTTAAACAAACATGGGATTAAGGTGAAACACGTTACCAGAGCCCATTTTCTTCACGCAACAGGGGGCTATACTTAGCCAGCCACGGGCCGTTGGCGTGCTTTTCCAGCAGTCTGGCAGCTCTCCACAGACCACCTAGACCCCTTATGGACCCCTGCAACTTTTGGCCTCTCTCCGCAGTCACCGACAGCCAAGGCTGGAGCCCGGCGCGGGCATGTCCGCGATTTGGCTGCAAAGTTCCGGGCGTGCAACCCCAGCGCCAACAGCGCCAACAGCGCCAAATCTCATGAACCTGAGGTCTTGCCCAGTCTCTACGTCTAGTTGAGTCGTTCGCTGAGACATCTTCGTGCGAGTCAACCCGCGCTTGACATGCATGTAAAGAAGGAGACAGGCTATGAATGAGTACTTGGCAGTCGAGATATCGGCTCTCCACTCTCTCACATCTTGGGATATGATGGCCCAAGCTGTTTGGAAAATCCGGGGATGTCTCTGAGGGAATCCAGGAGCAACATATTCATCTGGGCTGTGAAACGTCAGTACAGAAGAGTGGGAAGCCTGCGGAACGCTGTCGCCGGCGATGGTCACGACATTGCAGCTGTTTGCACACCACGAATGTACACAATTTTGCACTTTCAAGATGTCGCATTCAGGTTCCGTGAAGCAGGGAAAGAAACGGATGAGTCCGTTCAACCATTAAGGAATGCAGAGGTGAACGGATAATGGGACTCAAGTAAGCAATTTGGAAATATATCAGGGTCCTGAGTGTAGAACTGCAATCCCCAAAAGCATGTCCAACCAGGGAGGGGGATGTCCGACCCTAACCCTGCCGACGTCTGTGACTGTCACTTGGTGCGGTACTACCAGCGCGTCGGCGCGTCGCCCATGCACAACCCCATGTCATAGCTTGTATATCATCATCAACATCAACGTCCTTGGCGCCATAAGCAGCTAACATTCCCCTCATGCTAGCGCTGGCCTTGTTCCCCACTTGATTGAGGACTCTCGCGGCGGAATGGAGCAAAGTAAGCACCAGGACCCTTCATCCTCTCCAATCCACACAGCGCGTCTAACTCGAGACTATCTACAGCTCGCGAAGACCGCATGCGCAACCGCATGCGCGGTGCAGCGTAAGGCCTTCTAAAGTCTGACTTGAGAGGCCTCGACTTCTGCTAACAATGCCTCTGACTTAGACGGCACAACGTTGAGAACGCCGACTTTGGCGAGCTCTTTGCCATTCCAGCAGCAGCGCCCCAGGCCGACCTCGAACGAGAGACCGAACCAGAACCGTCAGATCCATCCGCTGCGCTAACGCAGTCGCCAGCCAGGGGACAACAAATAGCAGGAGGAGCGAAGCGCACCAGCCCAAATACATCAGCCAAGAGAAGACGCTTGAATGTCGGCGACATTGCTGCCATACCAGAGCTGTCCCTGCCGGAGCCGTCATCCTCCAGATTGAGGCCCGCGCGCGAGCCGTCCAAACGCATCGTATCTTCCGATCCATACTCCATAAGCAATGCTCCGACCTCCGCAGAACAGTCCGAGGCAGGGCCGGACTCCTCACCACCACCGCCGTCGCCATCTCAGCGCAATCGCGCGACGCGAAAGGCTGCCGCGCCACCACTGGCCGCCGTGCAGCAAATTGGAGCACCACCACTACTACCACCACCACCACCACCACCACCACCACATGAATCCTCACCCTTATCGGCACATCGATCTGAAGAGGTGACAGAGAGCCCCGCACACGCGCCAGGCAGTGGACAGAGGCGGAGATTGCGGACTGGTGGAGCATGGGATTCGAGCGCGCTGCTCCAGTCTGCCATGCGCTCGGCGGACAATGATACTGGTACTGGATTTTTGCCGTCGTCATCGCCACTGTCGCGAAAGTCGAGAAAAAGCCTGGCTGTTATTTCTGGCTTGCCACGCGTCAACCAGACTGGATTGCGGAGGAGTACGCGACTGTCGGACAGTCCTGACGATTCGCCTAATGAGCTCTCGTCGGACCCACCCGCGACAAGGAAGAAGATGAAGGGCGCGGGCGTTGGGAATTTTGACCCAGAAAAAACCATCCCAGAAGTAGCAAAATCTGTCCGAGGGGATGCTAGAAGCCAGCTCGCTGCAGGAAATCAGGAGGAGGATGACTTGCAGGCCCAGGAGATAAATGACCAAAGCGCTGCGATTCATCTCAGTCGCAAGCGACAGCGAAGAAACGCACCAGCTAGTCCACCAGAGCTGTCGCCAGATGAAGCCGTGGAAGAGCCAGTCGCAAAGAGACCACGAGCCGTGGCAGCACGCAGGCCAAGTCCAGCACACCAGCGCCAGCCTAAGTCAACACGAGCCGCAGTGAAGAAGCCATCAACTGCGGCACGAAAACAGAAGACACAAAAGGATGGCGACGACGAGCGGCCCGCCGTGCCAGTCACAGTGCAGCGGTTCACGCGGCTTAAGAAGCCTGATGGCAGTTCAGATAGCGAGGATGTTCTTAGTTTGGATATACCGTACGCGAACCGCAGCGGCGTCAATGCTGTCGATGTCCTGGCTCAAATATGCGAGGAGATTATTGGTCGGAGCGTGGCGAAACAGATGGATGCTCTCAACAATGCTCAAGACGCCGCTACCAAGAAGGAGCATCGCATCAAGTACAGGGCTTTGGAAGCTTTCCAGGAGCAATTACGGATGCAGCTCCTGGAACAGGTCAGTACACGAATAATTCGAGCAAGATGCATGCGTTGAGATTGTGTTGCTGACGCCGGCGCAGACAATTGCCCTTGATGACTTGTTTATCCTCCAAAAACGAGTACGCGATGCATCGAGGGAGAAACTAAAGCTGCGCGCGCGCATCATGGAGATCAGGGCCGAGAGAGAACAAGTTGCACTTCGCATGGATGCGCTTCGAATCAAGCACGACAGCGAAAGCAAAGTTGCTCTGGTAAGCAAAGCTCAATTTCGCTCCATTAAGCAAAACCACTAATCCAAGGATCGTTTCGCACAGCACAACATCCACCTCTCGGCCGCAATGCACGATATCGACCTAGCAATCGAGCAGGGCTACGCCGCTGCAGAACCTACACCCAAGGAGCAACAGAATGCAGAGCTGGCGAATCTGGAACTCATCATCAGTCAAATTGCAGAGCAGGTCTATAGCAGTGGCCCGGGTGGTGGTGCTCTCAACCAGATTGTCAGCTTCAATGCGTTCTTGGAGCGCACGGCGGCCGTGCTGTGAAGGGGGGCGGGGGGACAGCACCATCACGCCGGCCAGCGACATGGTTTGATTCAGTCAAAGGTAACAAGAGGGTGTCAGTGATTTGTCTCTTCAGCCAATTACACAGATCCCGCCTTACTGCTTTCTTCACAATACGGTCCCGTATTGAGACAACTGGAAGCGCTCATCGAGGTCAGTGACGGCTTGGAGGAGTCGCTCGCTGTCCTACCAAAGGAGTTTGTGTTTTCCCCGGAGACTGCTTTGCACTTGATACCCTCGTCTTGCTGCTATAATTATTCATCTACCGTCCTTGAACATGTCTCATGATGCACTGATTCAACGTGATTTTACGCTCGTGGTTTGTCTCTTGTTCTTCTCAATCACGGCGTCTCGAGAAGCGAGCGGTTCTGGATTACTTATTTAAAGCGCGGTCATTGGAAAACGAGCAGGACTTGAACGAAATGTCAACCTAGAGGAAAAAGAGCGACTACCGGGAGGACTCGAAATTTGCCCCGTCCTGCAAAGTATTGAAGACAACCACCAAACACGGCAAATCCATTCTCAAGATACTGCATCTTTCGCGAGGCTTGCCTTTAACCACAATCAGGTCCCTTCAAGCAGAAACTCGTTCTCAGTCGTCTTGACTGGAACCTAGACGTCTTCGGTACCACACAGCTGATTGTCTGGAACCTCTCACCACAAATGTCACGTCCAGGCGATGTGACCAGCCTTATACGGCCTCGCCGGCGAAACTCACCACCGGACCCTGAAAGCGGTTACGGGAGTATGGCGTCGGTCGGGCCATCTGGCTCTCGTGTATATCAAGCAGGCCGAAGCCCACCTCGACATGGTCACCAGCCAAGCAATACCCTCCAATACGACGACGACGACAACGACAACGATGATGGCGATAACAGCCACGACGCCAACACCCACCCTCCCCTCCCAGCCCTCCGCAGCCGTCTTCGCACAATCTTCTCCCACCTCTCCTTCTCCCTCTCCTCCCGTCCCGTGCCCGCATCCCAGCTCCCTTACCACACCGTGACCCTCTCTGAAGTACAAGAAATCATGCAACAGGCACACGCCGCACTTTTTCACATTGTCGACCTCATGAAGCGCCACAACTGGGACGCCTACTACACCGAATACGCCGAGGGCCAGGGCTGGCTGATGCAAACACGGTATGAGCTGTTGATGGACCTCGCCGGCAAAATGAGCTCGGGCCCGAATTTCCTGACGCGGTTGTTGCAAATGGACAGTGTGGCTGTTTCGACGGGCAAGAGGAGAGTGCTGATGCCTGGTGAGGCGTATAAAGCTGCGCTGAAGCTGAGAAGGGACTTGGAAGATGTGGGCAGAGATGAGGCGGCTTTTGAACCTGCTGTGTCTGGTCCTGTTCCCACACCTGCAACTACTCCTACTTCTGCGACTGCAAGAAGTGGAGAAGAAGTAGAAGAAGACGAAGAGACCCGGAACAAGAATGCGGAAAAGCGGGAAGTCATCTGGACCAAGATCGGCACAGCATTCGACGAGTTCCTCAACGCCATGAAGGATGTGGTCGAGGAGGCGGAGAAGGTGAATAAAGTGTATCAAAAGATTCTGGGCAAGCGGTTCTGGAATATTGCGGCTTGGATCGTGCCTGGAACTGTTTCGTTGGTGGTTGCGCGGGTCGTGCTCGGGGATTGGCGGACGGCGTTTCTGCGTGGGCGGTATGGAGGGGGTATCTGGGATGGTGGTAGTGGTCAACCGGGTCATCGTCGAGGTGATGACGGTGATGACGGTGATGATCACCATCATGTAGACGGTTACGATGACGATGACTATAACCAGCGGTATGATGGGAGAACTTGGTCCCGGTCACCCTCCCCTCTACGTCGACATGCACGCCCACTTCCTCACGATGCCTCTTCAGACTACCCACGACGACAACGAAGCGCCTACGAGGAAATATCCTCAAACGACGAAGACGACAACGACAACATCTGGACAAGACCCACAGAGCCGAGATCCGGCCCAAGATCACAGTCTCCGCACGACTGGGCAAGGTCACAGCAGCAGCAGCAGCAGCAGCAGCAGCAAGGAAGATTCGTGGGTGTTTCTGCGCCGTCGTTGTCGTCGTCATCGTCGTATGGGTCTGGAACTGCAGGTGGGACGTCGATTCATGATTCTCGGGCGAGGGTGGGTGATGGAAGATATTCGACCAGCGGTGGTGGAAACGGAGGCGGTGAAAGCAGTTCTTTACACCTGCGGGATGACCATCAGCAGCAGAATCGAGCGCATAGACGGTCTGACTCTAGTCGTGTGATTGCGCGTGAGGCTCGGGATGGCTATGAGTCTGGGCATACTGGTGCACGAGCACGGCAGCATCAACACCGAGAACACCGTCAACAGCCCCAACAGCGCACGCAACGCCCTTGCGCCCAGCATCACACCACCAGCACCGGCACCAGCACCAGCACCACAAGCCGCGAACCCCACAGCATCTACGACCTGGATCTTCACCTCCACAATCTGTACCACCCACCACGACCTCACTCTCCTCCTTACCATCAAACCGACACGTACTGTTCTCAGGACAACAGCATCCTCGGCACAATTGAGGATGAAGACCTTCTGGCGCGCTCGAGACGAACGTCAGATGTGGCGGTAGCGGCTTTGGATGCCGCTACGCAGGCGGCGGATGCGACGTCGAGTGCGACGGCGTGGGGAGCTTCGCCTACACGGTTTGGTGAGACTGCTGCTGGGTTTACGCCGAGGCGATAACACACACGTGAGTAGACAGACGGCACATGCACTGGCAATATTCAAGTCGTCGTCGTTCCGATATGCAATGCATTTGTTATTTGAGGCGTGATATCTGTATACCCACTCTGTTTATCCTCGTTGAAATTCTGGGAGCATCTCTGGTGCAAGAGGTTCAAACAACCAGACTACCAACACTGCGCCATCTATGTGTTTGAGAGTATGGACACGACTGTTTGACTGTGTGACTGGATTCGGATCGTTGGCTGAGTTGTGCTCAATCATGTGGAAGAAAATACAAGCCAGACCTGACGGCTCCTCCAATTGATGCAACCTCAAGTACCCAAGTACCCAAGTACCCAAGTATAGTGATCGTTCTGGGGCAATGTCTTGGCGGTGTCAATCATCCTCCATGTACTCTCCCGTTTCAAACGTCCGTTGACCTCCGGCAGCCAACACAAGATCAATTATCCTGCCGAGCAGCCAATTGTTACGGTACGTGCGCTGTATTGTACGAACAAAAATCAAATCATCAAAAGGCGGCGACGGGTGAAGCAGAGGCACAACGTTGCGGGACGAGCATGGGTACTTGGCTAGTACAAATGTATGATATCATCTGCCGAGCCGCCAAACGCCCACCACAACCACGACTGCAACCGCCAACCACGTTGACATTCCTCAACCATCGACTTGACTCCTGCAGCATTTCACCAACACAATCTCAGCCACTACGTTACCTCGCGACAATCATCACAACGCCCCAGCAACTATCGCTCGGAACAATCCCACCCACAGCGAAAGCCAATCCGCACGCTCGCATTGCTTCCTTGCACACCTCCACGCCCCTTCTCGGACGACGCACCAAGTCCCCCGTTTCCAAGATGTCGTGGATGGATAGCTGGTCCCGTCCGGCCAAGCACCAAGCAACGCCTGTGCCGTACTACCTCATCCCAGGTAGCGAGGATACACCTTACTGCCACTCATGTGGACGGGTGATTAGCTCGCGTAGAACTCCTGGCGGCGGTGGAGGCAACCATGGCGCAAACGACAGCAAGACACCTGTAAAGTACTGCTCGAGCAGGTGCCGCAGCCACAAGCCTGGAAAGCTGGATCGCGAGATTGAAGATGCTTTTGTGGGCTTCCTCACTGGCGAGTTGGGAGAGGAGGGTGGTGCAGCAGCAGCAGCAGCAGCAGCGACAACGAAGAAGGGCTCGAATAAGAAAGGCGCGGGCAAGAAGACAAAGGGCGATAATCGCATTCTTGTGCCGTGTGGCGAGGTGGAGCACTACATGTTTGAGCGAGAGACGGAGGACGACGACAACCAAGACAACGACAAGAACGACAAGAAGAACAGCAAAACTACCGACATGATCGACGAGGGTGTACACCTCGAAGACACCGACTTGACAGACACTGAGCCATCACATCTTACGCAGACTTGGTCCGGGGAGCATGCTGCGGCCTTGGAGAAGTCGTTTGCGGATTCATTGACCCTGTCAGGTGACAAGTCTTCCACGCTGGATTATGACGTTGTCGCGCGCATGTCTGTTCGAAGTGGGACGCGCATTCGGCCGCCACAGCATGTTTCCGAGGTGAATGGTAGTGTAGGCGGGGAGAAGGGCCGAGCAGAGCGAATTGACGAAACGGACGAGATGCTGGAGAAGCGCAGAGAGGGAATGAGGAAGACCAAGCACAAGGAAATGGTCAAGTGTGCGGCCCGGAGGGGTGTCGTCTTCGGATTCTTGGTTGGTGGGAAGGATGGGGAAGGTGAGAGGAGGAAGTGTGAGGCTGTCATGAACGGCAAAGTGGTCGAGCCGAGCTATGCCAAAGGGAATTGGAAGGTTAGATGGCGGGAATAACGTGCCTTGACACCTTGTGAAGTCAACTAAACCGTCAATTCGCGAGATGCAGCTGCAGGATGAGGAGCACAGATGGCTGTTTCCAAACAACCTTCAAATTGACATCTCTATGCGGGCCGCCGGGGACGGCCAAGAATCCGACATCGCTGATCCAAGTATGTGCAGGTCCAAAGTAATCAAAGCCTCTTCCACTCCAATCTGTGCTACTTTGTATTTTCATCAGCAGAACCGGCAGATGGTTTGGGCTTGAGGATCGCCGCGGCCTTGTCCCACAGCGTTGCATCGCCCCGTTCCAGCCGCTCTTTTCGCTCTGCCTCTTGTTCCTTCCAGAGCGCACTGATCTTGCCGACCATTTCGGCCCTGGATCGTATCTCGGCATTCAGAGCGGCCTCGTCTGCATCGCGCTCCAGCTGGCTTGCCTGGTCCAGCTTCTCCTGTTCACGTTTCCGCGCCGCCTCGCTCATGGGCGGTGCGGCCTCTTTCGATGCTTCCACCACGGACTTGGGGATAATGGGCTCGAATGTCGGTATCGCTTTGCCCTCCTTTTCGGCTTCTTTGACTGCACGCTCCTGCACCAGCATCTGGTGATAGAGCTTGTCGGCGTGCAACTGGATCTTTTCGTCCATTGCTTTGTTTCCGTCGACGCTGCTGAGGTAGCCGAGGGCTTTGAGTAGTTTCTGTACATACACGAGACAGGTTAGCACCGGGCAAGCATGGGATCCAAAGAGCCTGCACAGGTGGACACTCACCGATTGCAAGTTATAGCACCTCTCAAACTTGCGCACTTCATCCCTACACATCGTCATGCGCGCATACAACGACCCGCCTCTCATACAATCGCTCCAGTCCACCTGTTCCTCGGCGCAGTTCTCCAACGCAGCGCCGCCAATGGCTGCCTTGCGGCTCTTGTAGGCTTCGAGCACATCGCGCAGCTTCTCCTCGTCCGATTTCGTCTCGTTCTCAACGTCGGCAAGTGGACGGTACGTCTTCCATAGGTGTGCGTATCTGCCGTCTTGGTAGAGACTCTCCTTGGGGACTACTGGCTGACGGCTTTCTGTTCCGTCTTGCTGTGATGCTGCTGCAGCAGCTTTTTGTTGTGCCTGAGCAGCCGCGGCGGCTGCTTCTGCTGCTACCTCGGCGGCATCCTGCTGGGCTGTCTTGCTTTCGTACTTGACAGGGGATTCCCTTTCCAGGAACTCGCGTACTTTGGGGTCGAGGTTTGCGAGAGGCTCGTCGCTTCTCTTGCCGAACCAGCCGTCAAAAGCGCCCATCGTGGTGGTGTTGCTTCCGGTCTCGTGGTGTACAGTGTACGAATTGTGGTTTTTGTTCGGCTTCGTTGACCGGGGCGAGCTCGGCAACTTGGGCTGCCAGGGTTGGTGGAAGCCTGATTACGTAATAGAGATACTCTGGACGCGTCAAGTGAGGTCGCTCTTTCGACCGGGGGTCGCGAGGTGGAGCACGTGCCCTGGAGCAGACCTCACATGTGATGCGGCTTAGGTAAGCGCATCTTCACCAACGTCTCAAGATCTTCCTCCGAGACTGCCATGCTACACGGACAAGCGCTTTGCGTCAAGTCTTATAATGTTGATCGATTGACATGCCACCAAACGCTACGAATCGCAGTCAACCCTGTTTTCTCTGCTTGAGTCTACTTTGCCGGCCTTATACCCGGCTCTTCCAGCCCTCTGCTAGAATATCGGCTGCCTTCTCGGCCACGGCATACACATCAGCCTGGATATTTCCCCGAGGAATCAACGGGAAGATGCTGGCATCCACAATGCGCAACCTGCTGACGCCGTAGACGCGCAGCTCTGCGTCAACGACACCTCCCTCCTCACGCGGCATCATGGCCGCAGTGCCACACAAGTGGTAGTGCGAGGTGAAGCCGTTGCGCACCGCCTCCTTGGCCTCGTCCAGCGTCTCGACCCGCTTGCCGCCGTTGTGGATACGACGTCCGTCCTCCTTGAACAGCTCGCGCAACGGGCTCGTGTCGCGCAGCGTCTCGAGCAGCAGCGTGTGGCGGCCGTGCAGCTCCAGGTCCAGGGGGTGCGACATGGTGCGCGTGTCGATGGTGGGCGCCGCCTCTGGGTCAGCCGACTCGATGTGGGTGTGGCCGCGGCTGAAGGGGTGGTTCAGCACCGACACGATCGAGGCGTAGAAGCCGTCCTCCTTCATGCCAAAGGTGGCCTGTGGCGAGGGGTCTTTGCTGGGAGTGATTTGGAAGGGCGCAAGCGTGTATTGAGCTGAGCTGTCGTCTGGCGCGGTGATTTGCTCGCGGAGGACCTTGAATTGCTTCTTGAGCGAGTCGGGAACGGGCTCGTTGTCAAAGTGTCTCGGCAGGAGCTCGTCGATGGAGCCCTGGCTGAGGTCCTGGTTCTGCAGAGGGAAGAATGCAGAGGCCAGAGCGTGGGTGCTCAGAGGGCCGGCCTTTGCTGTCACGAATGCACCGACAGCAACTTGAGCCACTTCAGGGTTGCGCATCATGTCGGCTGATGTGGCAGGGTCGGCCACCTCCCAGGAAAACGGCACGAAGCCGTGGTCCTGCAGGTTCTCGCCGACATTGGGGTTGTCAAGGAGGCACTCGATGTTGTGCTTGGAAAGAATCTCCTTGCTGCCCACTCCCGAGAGCTCGAGCAGTTGTGGTGTCTTGATGGAGCCCGCAGCCAGGACAACCTCGTGCTTTGCCTGAATCTGGAAGACCTCCCCGTCTTTGCTCTTGAACTCGACGCCGTTTGCCTTCACTCGGCCGTTGCCATCCTTCTCGAGCAGCAACTTCGTCACGAGAGCCTCCGTCACCACGCGGAGGTTGGGCCGCTTCGCTGCCTCCTCTGTGTAGTAGGCGTTTCCAGCGTGACTTCGCTCTCTGGTCTCGGGATCTATCGTTGCTGGGTTGTTGAAGGCACCGATAGCATCTCCGCTAATCGGATCGCCAATCAGCTTCTTGTTGAGGCTTGCCCAAGCACGTGGCCACGCCGAGCTAAAAGGAGGGTACCCTGCGCCGCTACCGTATGAAACCTTGATGGGACCGTCCGAACCTTGAGCTTCCTTGATCTGGTAGTCCAGCATCAGATCTGCCTTGGCACTCATCTCGGGCTCAGTGTACGTGTGGAACTTGCGAAAGTACGGTGCCATCTGCTGCCAGCCCCAGCCGGGGTTGCCCAGCTTCTCCCATGAATTGAAGCCTGTGCGTGACGGGTAAATGACCATGCCCAAGTTGATGGCGGAGGATCCACCCAGTCCTTTACCCTGCGGCTCTCCCAACCGACGGCCGTTCAGACCAGGCTTTTCATGGTTTGTTCACATTAGTGACTGAATCTTGTATACACGCAATCATGTTTGGCCCGCGACCATTTCGGCAGGGCGGGAGCACACTCACCTGGGGCTCAGTGACCATGCACCAGTCAAAGTCGGGATCAAAGTACGTGCTGGCTGCCAGACCCTGGCACTTGATCCTGAGATCGTCCACGCGGTTGGCGCCAGCCTCGAGAACAAGGACACGGATGTTGGCATTCTCAGTCAGGCGGGAAGCGACGACGAGGCCAGACAAGCCGCCTCCAACGACGACAAAGTCGTACTCGGACGACTTGAGACTGGCAGTACTCGAAGACATTATTGAAAGGGACGCGCGTGTGTCCGTGTGTACTGATTGCTGATTGCTGGAGGCAGGGAAGTAGTTCGAGCTCCTACTGAACTTGAGCTTGGATCACAAAGGAAGAATGAATAAGTAAGGACACACTGGCTAATCGAGACAGGAACCGAGAAGGAGGAAGAAAAGTCTCAAGCAAATCGCTGCTACGATTGGCAGTTTCGCTATACTTTGGGGACCATGGCTTGGCATCTATGTATGTACACATATGTGTATGGATGTACATGCAACAGACACACCAACACACTCATCCCAACGCTCACACCAAGTGAGGAAGAGCCGGCGGCGAGGCGAGCTGAATTAGGGTTCCATCCAACACGTTTTTGCCCGGGACCGCTGGCGAGCAGCCCAGGGCCAGCCCGCATCCACTTCCACTTCCTTCTCCCAGCACTGTTTATCAGCGGGTCCTTTTCTCCCCTGGGTGTGGTGTACCACAGTATTCTGGATGCCTACTCGTCTACGGAGATACTGAGTTATATTGGGGAACCGTTGCGCGAGATCAACACACGCGCACACACACAATCGCTGGGTTCGCGCCACGAGGCACAGAGCTACAACACGTACAGCCGTTATTGGTCGTCTGGCAGGGACGAATAGGAGGCATACTCGGCTAGCCTACTCTGGTAGCCTTGTGGGCCATTGTATGTTGTATTGAATTGGTATAACGGAACCTTTTCTCCACTGCAGACGCCGAAAGACTACCTCTTTTTCTTGTCTCATTGTCTGACTGACAACAGCAGCATCAAGTGTGATTGGTTGAAAACACGCCAAGCAGCCAGTCAGTCTCTCTGATTCCTACCACGGGCTCGGAAAAGACTATGTTGAGCAGTGCGACTTGGAATCTCAGCTGAGAGAAGGCCACAGCCTGCCTATACGGTCTGCGTCTGCAAGCTCGCAAGTCTCTTCCACAACAAAAGCCCGACAGTGGCATTGGGCAACAGAAGCTACCACGAAGGATTTATTAGACAGATGCGTATCGCCATCGCCTTGATCGCGGCGGATGCCGTGCGTTGAAGGATTGCGGTTCCCCTTCCAGCCTCCACCCACACGCGCCCTCCACTTCAATTTTGCTGTCGGTCCTTTTGCGCTCCACTTGCACTGCTGCGGCAGTGGCTCTGCTGGACCACAAGTGGGTGCTTCTGGTTCATGGGATTGGCTGACTTCTTTGTTGGTGCTACATAGTGCTTGGATCATCGCCTGCCTCGCTCGCTCGCCGCTCTCCACCAACTATACACCCTGGACTTGCTTCCCACAGCAAAGGCAAACAGGCAACCCACGTGTTCCCTATCCGTTCTCGTACTAACCAAAAGCCCCGCGATCCAAGTCTCGGCACGGCTCTTGTGCTTTTCGTCTGTGCTCTCCCGTTTGTTTCTGGCCTGTAGGCATGGAGATTTGCGTGGGAAGGGCTGCGGCTCTGGCCGCCTTGCCTGTGCCTGTTTGCCGAGATATATCTGCCTTTTTTTCTTTTTTGGGTGTTTTTTTTTTTCTTTCCCTCCCCTGCCCCGAGACAGAGCGCATGCACAGGATCCGCAAATCTCCCAATTATAGAAGCCAGTTCGTTTCTCTATCTCTTTTGGTCGTGATTGCTAGTTGATTGGAACCCACAGAACCCACAGAAGAGCCTGACACAAGTCGACTCTAGCTGGCAAGCTAGAGCCATTCAATGCCTTGGTAGGCTTGAGGCCCGAGCTGATTATACTTCTATATGGGGCTCTTCTGAGGATCAAGTACGTACGACCAAGGTACCTGGGCACGGCACGTTCCTGGACCTGCATGGTGATGATTGGGCCGATAGACGGTTCGTCTCCTCCATGTCATCTATCAATGATTATACAGAGCTGACCGAGTACGTGAATGACCGATTAGACGAATGCATAACATACTGACCGGTTATCCGACCCAAAAGGTATTGAGGCCGTGGTAACAGGGCATGCTCACTTCGAGTATGGTCCAAGTGGAGTCTCTCGTAAGAGAGGAGGGTCATTGACTTTGTCCATGTAGCAGTAAGTGAGGAGCTGCTATACCACATATGTCCATCTTTACCGTATTGTCTGGGAGGCGAGGTCTCCAGCCTGATGGACGATCAAAAGACACAACTACGTTACAGTGCTCTCTGCCATCTACCTCACCTCCCGACTTCTCATGACACGGCGCAAGAAGCTGTTTGTACTCGGTACTGATAGCATGGCCTTAATATATGGGTTACTCCATCAGACACAGTACCTTCTTGGCACCCCCTCCTATATCACTGTGAGAAGTCTCAGAAGGGCTCTCTGCTTGCCACGACACAAGTTCGCAAAAGAGGCAAGTAAGAGGAAAGTAAGAGGAAAGTCAGTGGGAAGAGAGATGGAGAGAGAGAAAAGAGCACCTTGTCAGCCCTGCCAATGCTGTTCTTTTGGGGGTTGAAAGCAGAGTGGACCCTACGCATCTACGCAAGCCAGGCAAAGAGTAGCAACGATTTCGCGCAAAACGGCTCTGGGTTGCACTCTCGCAATCCTACGCATGCATTGCTGGATGGAGCTGGGGGTGGCTTGGCTGTGGCCTGTTCCAGTAAAGATGGACAACCGCCTCGTGCCTTTCTCTCTCCTTTTTGGTGGCCTGGTACTGTTAAGAGTCTTGGAATGGGGAAAAGCAAGCCATCAGGGATCCTCCTATTATTGTTTCTTCTTATACTCAGTGCCAGACTGGGAGACGGCCCTACCTTGCTCGACCTTGACACGCATTAAAGAGTCTAGGCGTGTGCTGTCCTGGATCGCACACTATATATCCATATATCCTGACAAACACCGATACTCACACATGAAGGCAGTCTTGGCTAGGGATCTCGCCTGATTTGGAGAGCGTCTCGAGAGACAGCAGACCATCCGCCCTCACCTTTCCACTCGAGCAGACGAACCCACACTTTTGCCATTAGCTTCATAATCAACCATCAGTACCGTCGCCATGACTTTCTTCCCGCTAGACACGCCCGAGACGCGCACGCCACTGATCGTGTCAACCTTCTTCGGCGTGCTCGCCCTCCTCAGCTACATCGCCCGCCTCTACTCGATTGGCGTGCCACACACACGGCCGCGCCTCGACGACTGGCTGATCCTCGCGGCCCTCGTCCTCGTCTACGTCTCGCTCGGAATCCAGTGGGCGTGCGTGACTCTCGGCGGCACAGGCCGGCACATCACAGATGTCGAAGCCGTGGACCCCAGCGCCGTGGTGCTGACCCTCCAGCTCATCCTGCCCTTTGAGGCGCTCTACGGCATCACGCTGATGCTTGTCAAGTTCTCCATGCTGCGCTTCTACGCGCGCATCTTTGCCATCAACAAGACCTTTACCATTGCCGTTTGGACGGCCGCGACGGTTATTTTCCTGTGGATGGTGTCGGTTGTGCTCGAGACCTTCTTGCTCTGCCGCCCGCTGGCGTATAACTGGGACACGACCATTGCCGACGGTACGTGTGGGAACCGCCAGGCCGTGTATGTCGGTGCGGGTGTGTCGAACATGGTGACGGACTTTATGGTGCTGTTGTTGCCCGTTCCGTTTGTGTGGAAGCTGAAGATGCCTACGGCGAGCAAGATGGGATTGCTGGGTATTTTCTGCTTGGGAATCTTGTCAGTCTCCTTGTCTCTTTGTCTCTTCCTTCTCTTCTGCCCTTTCGGTGTGCCACCCTGCCACCTCTTTTTTCCCCGGTTCTGAAAAATGTTTTCCATCGAAGCTAACACAATCCATGACAGCATCACCGCCATCTCCATCGTCCGCCTCAAGTCGCTCATGGACATCAGCTTCACCGACCCAACGTGGACGCTGCCCATGGGCCTCCTCTGGACCGTCCTCGAGCCCGAACTGGCCATCATCAACGCCAACCTGCCGCTCATGAAGCGTCTCTTCACACGGATGCTCCCGCGGCTCTTTTCCTCGTCGCGGTCGCGCGGCACAGGCGGCAACGGGCTCAACGCCTCAGGCAGCCACCTGAACCAATTCGAGAAGCTCGGCGACGACAGCAGCAACAACAACAACAACATCATGCTGCGGACGATTGGCGGCGGCGAGCGGATCATGCCTGCGAGCGGATCGAGTGGCAATGGGTCGCGCAATCGCGAGACGAGGAGTAGTCTGGCGGCTGCGCTCGGCGGGCAGAAGCGCGGCATGGGGGGTGTGGGTGGTGCGATGGCGGGGAAAGGGACGGGAATGGCTGGGGTCGGAGTGGGAGGGCCGCAGGTGCCGCTGGGGAATAACTATATCGTGAGGCACACGGCGTTCCACGTCGAGGTCGAGAGCCTGAGCGATGATGGGGTCAAGTCGGCTGGCAGTAGTGTTGAGCATGTATAGATAGTATGGTGGGCGACGACAGGTAAAATCCAAGCGTTGGTTAAACTTGAAGTTTGGAGTATAGAGGTGTCTTGTGCAAATCATATAATGTGTAGTATATATGGACATTCTTCTGTTCGTGTTGGTGTTTATTTATTTGTATTTGTTTTGGGCAACTTTGTGTCCTTGTCTTTTTAGTGAGGGTTAAAGAGTTCGGAATATCAAGTGATGTATCTCAGAAACCAAAGATGGCTGCTCCACATCGTGCAGGCATATCACTAACTTCGCTGCTTGTATATTCTTTCGGTATTCGAACATGCTTGTTAGTGGTTAAATATCGATCATCTTTTTCGCTATGATACCAGCCCAGTGGCTATACATGTGTTGTGACATTCTGACAGACCTTGTATGCACAGACTCTATGACTTCTCTGTTCTTGTATCTTTCGAATTGAGAAGCCATATACTAGCCCCATCAAACGCTCTTCAGTAATCTGTAAATTGAGAAAACATTGTTCCCCCAAGAATCCCAAAACTGTTTCTGTGGAACATATAACATCCCGTGCTCGTCACGACTGTCAACAAAGCGATACTGCCATGGCATGTCGATACGTCTCAGTCGCATGAGGACGTGAAAACACTGGGACTGAACGTTAACAGGTACACTTGTTTGAGTTATGGTTGTTCAATAAATTCGGGTGTTCTCGCTTTAATGCGGATGTTATACTACAGCACATCCTCCAAACACGTTTTGCAGAGGGATGAATATAGAGAGAGACTACGCACTTTTCACGTACGATGTATCGTGAATCCCACTTGATTTGAAAGAGACGGAGGGAATGATTGAAGTTTATACTGCAGACTTGCATTGACATATATTTACCGTCTTCCAAATTAAGGTAACTGGAATCCATTTCATATTCTACAGTTCAAACCACAGTTTTTCAGGGTACGATATTCTAGCATACATAATTTGGCCATGGACTATCCTTGGTGAAACCCTTGTCCATCACAAGATTCCAGGATTGTTTCACACGAGTAGCAACATACTGATAATGAATTCGGCGCTGTGATTGAAGATATCGGTCCAGCTCTCCTGGTCCCTTCTTCTTCATTAGTCGTGCGCCAAATGACTACGATGGCCACACATGAGTAAAACATCAACAACATCCTACCATTGATCAATAACCCAAGCAGTTGTCAGACTTTAATGTTGATAGCCAAAATGTCGATCCTATTCACCTGTGGCGGATGCAATTGGTTGGGTACACTACCAACACATATCCGGACTGCCGCGTCTTTGCATATTCCAACTCTATCAGGACAAGCGCCGGTGACCCTGTCAGCTCTGATATCGTTGCACCGCTGAGGGGCTATCTGACTTGTCCCACCTTGCCAGTCGGCAATCCTGTCCCAGAACAAACGGATGCCACGAGTCCTGGCCCCATGGCAGACACAAAGACGTATAGTGGCAATTGCCACTGCGGACGATACCGCTTCACCCTCGAGGGTATTCCCGACATCACCAGCGCGCTAGCATGTCCGTGTCGGCTCTGTAGCAAAAAGGGACATCTCTGGCTTGTGCCGCCTCAGGATGCGCTGCGCGTTATCCGAGATGAGGTGGGTCTGACCAGTTATCAGAGCGCAACGCTCAAGGACGAGGTAAGCAGGGCTCCAAACTTACTGCATCGTGCGCGGATTGAGATGCCATCAATCGCCCGCACTCGTGAGTCGACCACTGACTGACCCGGGAGAGAGGATTTGGAAGAGTAGTTCTGCAACCATTGCGGCACAGCGGTGCTCGGAGAACACCAGACGGGCCCCTTGAAAGGCCAACTAGCTGTCAATGTCAGGGCCATACAGGGGCTCAATCCTTTTCAGATCGAGTAAGTGTGCTGCAATGCTCGTCTTGGAGGGCTGTTGTGATGAATCGTTACGTACTGAACGAGAAGCGCAGAATCGCTACTTTACAGCTCCAAGGAGCCGGTGACGAGGCCGTTCTTCCGCGACTGGCCAACAGTCTGGAGCCTCCTGCGCAGCACGTGTTTTCGTGTCATTGTGGCCAAGTGCAAGCCGAGCTGTTGACGTCCTTGGCAGAGCACGAGATCAAGGAGGATAATTGCAGTTCATGTGTGAGAGTAGGTTGTCCTTCCTGGTCATCCCAGAGAGTTGTCACGTCCAGGCGTATAATTGACCCGAACCTTGCTAGACGGCGTATATCGGTACCTACCCAGCCAAAGACCAAGTAAGACTCTACGGCACAGGCGAAACATTCGAGTACAGACGACCACCAGGCTACAGCGGCAGAGTGCATTGCAAAACCTGTGGTGTCCTGGTGTACACCAACGTGTACGGTCCGCCAGCCACGGTGTTTGACAGGCTGCCTCCCGAGCGCAAGGAGAAGGCGCTTGCGGTGTATCACCAGAACTTAAATTTGAAGCCGCTAAATGTGAGAGCGCTGGAGGATGTGGAGTTGGAGTCCTTGGTGATTGTGAGGTCGGATGAAGGAACGGAGGGGTATCGATTAGAAAACTGATCTGCGCAAAGATATATGGCAACCGGGTCCTGATATGCTGTGGAGGCAGTGTAATCGAGAACGGGACGAAGATTTTGTTGTTGAGCTCAGGTTGTTTCTCAGGTACACGATAGTTTGCGGGCTGACTGGCCTTGTCTGTGTGATCAAGTTATGCCCGGTTCACGCCCTGATCAAATCAATGAGATTCATGTCAGGAAACCCTGCCCCGAGGCTGTCAACGCTTCGAGCATTATCGGCTTCAGAGGTTGGCAGTTACGTCCATGCTTCGAAGCACTGCTGTTCAGGTCGCTCTCGGAATTGCATCACGTGCGAAGCTGAACTGCTCCACAATGTAAGTACACAATTGGCGGGCATCTCCAAGATCGCTGAACGCTGCAATCGAATGGCGCGATGAGCATCGCAAAGCGTTCATGTTGACGTGTGTTCTCGAGAACGTCTGTCCGTACTCCACCGCACTCTTGAGGTTCATCGAGGCTGCATTCGAATCTCCTGTATTAACTATCAGTGTATCCTGGAGCACCAGACTTCCGCTACAGATTGATGCAATGGTCGAGCAACCAATTGCCCAACTACCTCCAAAACCACGCGATCGGTTTCCAGACGGAGCACAAGAACAATTGTAGCAGCCACAGCAGCAGGAAGGGACCAGAACGTGGGTTGAGATCGTTTTTTGAATTGACGGAGATCTCGGGCCCGCCTTGCCTCGGCTGTATCACGCATGACCCTCGCATAATCGTTTTCGTCGACAGGAGGCTGCGGGTATGCCGGATTTATTTCATTCCAAAACTGCACGAGGGCAGCCTCACGTCCTTTGAATTTTTCCCATTCCGCAATTCGCGCCTGATCCGCCGCCCAAATCTTGTTTAAAACCATCAAGCAATCGACGCCAGAAGTCCCCAGGGGAATATCCCATCCATTGTGCCTCCCGCTTAAAACTTGGAGAACTTCTTGACAGCCTTGCCGGTGCGAGGCAGCACGCGCAGAACGTTGAAACGAACCTGTTGAGAGTCAGTTGCGCGGTCCCTACTTCCATCCGCTGCGTTCGCAGCTCGTCAGTAGCTCCAGAATAACTTACAGTCTTGCTGAGAGGACGGCACTGTCCAACAGTGACCTGGTCACCCTCCTCGACACGGAAAGCAGGCGAGACGTGAGCAGCCAGGTTCTTGTGGCGCTTCTCGTAACGGGAGTACTTGGGGATGAAGTGGAGGTACTCGCGGCGGATGATGATGGTGCGGTGCATCTTGGTAGAGACGACGGTGCCGGTCAGGATACGGCCACGGATGGAGACGAGACCGGTGAAGGGGCACTTCTTGTCTGTTCAGGGCATGTGATTGTCAGCAATCGGTCATCGTCGTGACAATACTAGGTGATTTCTTTTCATGCCACAGATCGCGCAAACGTTGGTGTTTCCTGGGCCTCTTGACCAAGCTTTTCGTGACGCGTGCCCTCCTCTTGAACCCCACACAACGGCCTGATCGTGCTTTCGCTCGTGTTTTCGAGATGTGTTTTCGAGATCCGAACGATGGAAGAATTGAGCGATTTCACCTACCAATGTACTGGCCATCAATGGCGGCCTTGGGGGTACGGAAACCCAGACCAACATCCTTGTACCAGCGACGCTGTTCCAAAACTCCGTCAGCTCTTCGATCTTGTGAAATTCATGGTGTTGTTTTGCGACCTTCGAGGTCTCTGATCGCGGGGCCACTCACGCCACCCTTGCCGGGACGCTTGGTCTTGCTCTTGGTGACAAGAGAGATGTGAGGCTGCTTCTGGAAAGCCCTCTCGGACTGAACGGTCAACTCGGTAGCCATTTTTGCGGTTGTTGTCGGTCGCGAACGTAGGGACAGAGGGAACGGCTTCGCGGTGCTATCGTGTTGAAGAAAATGTCGATGGTTAACTTCGATTGAGTCGACGATATCGGCTTGAAACTTGAAGGCGGCAAGACGGGGGTGGGCAACACTCACAGATTGACCGAATGGCTGCTGGGCGATTGAGGTTCAGAAGATCGAAAAGCACAACCCACCTGCAAAGGCAGAAAATCGGAGATCCCACAACAATTTCTGAGCTGGTCCGAGCGCTGGGAGCGCCACCACACGCTAGCCTTTTTGTGGATGTCATCAGCCACAGCAGTGTGGCGTAGACTATTCATGCAGACACCCCCCCTTAGTCAGATCAACCATCCCAAGTTCACTCCCCTGCTCCGCTTTTTCGGTCTTCAGCAGACAAGACGCGCTTGTCATCGTTTAATGTTTACTTCCCAAGGCTGCCAACCACCAGGCAACACAATACCGCAACTCCAACTCCACCCTATCAACATCACCATCCACTTGTACTTGCCAATCAGCACCGCTCCCACTAGTACGCGCATTCTCTATCCATTACTGGTGCATCTTGCCAATGCATTTTCATGCCATTTAGTCCATCGTCATCGGCATGGCTGGCGGCAACCCTACTTCGACAACGCGCCGAATGCGCAAGTCGCTAAGCGTAGTGGATAGAGAGCATGCACCCGCAGCCCTCGGCGCCGGCCTCACGCTGGCAGAGAACCGGAAGAAGGCGAAGTCGCGTAGCAAGAGCATGGGCCCAGGAGGATTGGATGCTTTGAAGGCAGGTTCAGGGAACCGTCGCGTGGTATTTTCACTTTTGATTGCTCCTATGTTAACAGTCCCCTGACGTGATAATAGTCATTGGCGAATCCCACTCAACCGCCACCCAGGTCTATCCTCAAACCAACGATTCCATTGCCAGAGATTCCCTCGTTCAAGTCCAGGATTCCCCAGCCCGTCAGCAGCCACCCAAGCACCGAGACAACCACCAACGAGAATCATAGCGAGTCCTCTGGCACCAAGGTCGCAGTGCGAAGCGAAGAGGAACAGCAAGCCACGGCTAGGGATAGGGAGGAGCAGGAGAGGGCAGCTGCTGCAGAAAAGGAAGCCAAGGATAGAAGAGACGCGCGTAGAAAATCCCTAGCAAATCGTCGCGTGTCCTTTGCAGCAGAGGCAACTCTGCACACATTCCACGAAATCGAGTACATGCAAGACTCTACCACATCCACCGACTCGCGCCGGGCTTCTTCCCTTGCCGCCCAATCACCAGCTGCCCAGCAGTCCGGAAATGCTGTTGAGAGTGCATCTGGACCTCCTTCCACGCCCCCTGAGCATAACGAGGAGACCGTCGCCAAGTCCCCCGAAGACCAGCGACGTCTGCATCAAAAAAATCGCAGGAGAAGCTCTGGCGGCGCTCCCAGCCGCGCTTTTGATAACCAGCAAGATAATACTGTAGCGTCTACTGTGTATGATTCTGACGTGGATGATGATGGTGATGATGTCGCAGAAGTACAGTCAGAGGCATCTGATTCCAATGATGATTCTGATAGTGATGGAACAATGGTTACCGTGGAGGCCGAAGAGATGACGTCTATGTCTCTGGCATCTTCACGGTACAGGGACGAAGGCGAGGAGAGTGCCACGTCTAGTCTAGATGGTGCATTGAAAGAGGCGGCTCAACGAGCAGTTGACCAAACACGGGAGCCAGATGAGGATGAAGAAGTCATACCCGGATTCATTGGTTGGGGCAAGCACGCAAGACAACGACAGCAACAAGCGTCACTTGCGCAACCAGCTCAGCCGCGGAACAATCTTCCATCGTCAAGTCCTTACAAGTCGAGTCCTCTCAAGTCAGACGCTGACGGCACGGAAATGGGCATGGATATGGACATGACGAATGCTATTGGCGGTATCATTGACCCTGATGAGCCAGAATCACCGAGCGACGATGTCTCAATGGACGTGACACATGTTCTTGGCGGCATCCTACCACAACTACCCAATGAGCCCGATGAACAACAAGCTGGGGATGGTGAATCAATCCAAGGTGATCAGACAATGGACCTTACTACAGCAATCGGCTCGATTCAGCAAGGTCCGATCTCGGAAGGCGACTCTGACCACCAAAGTGACGAAGAGATGTCAATGGAACTGACTACCGTCATGGGCCGTGTTCTCGCTGCTAAGAATAAGCAGGTGCAAGCTTCTTTCCCGCCAAGCTCCTCTCCAATAAAGGAGAAAATGGGTAATGAAGCCGACACTGAGCAAGTTGTCGATGGCGACGACGAGATGGGAATGGACATCACAGCAGCATTTGGCGGAATTTTTGAATCTCATCCTACTCCTGATGATCGGACCGCGGCGAAACAGCTTATGGAGCAGGAAGCCGATGAGCAGCCTCTAACTACAGGTATCATCACATCCACTTCGCAGCAGTCGTCAACAAGAACTCGGCTGTCCACTGCTGCTGGTCCCTCTAAAGGTTCACCGAGTTTCTCGGCTTTCCGCGGAACGAGCATTCGACGAAGCAGTGGAATTCTATTTCCTGCAGCTCCAAAGTCGCCTTCGATACGCAATTCGAGCCGCACTCCTTCTCCCGAAAGACACGCCGCGACTGCTCGAACCTCGTCTCCACGAACAAAAGCCATATCAAAATCGCCCAAATCAGCTACAAAACAATCTACGGGCCTTTTCCAGCAAGATTCCACGCTTCCCATTGTGGTCCTTACACCCCAGCGCCCGAAACTATCTGGTGTTGGCATTGACAGAAGCGGAGTTGGTTCTCCTCGTGTCACAGAAATACTGAGTCGTCGTAGCTCCATTGGGGACAGCGCCGCCGTTTTCAGTCCAGTTTTGGTTCCTGGACAACGAAAGGCCGTTGCTTTTGAGGACCCCAAAATCCTGGAGGAGGAGATAGACCAAGACAAACGTGATGACGAGGAGCGCGAGAACTTTCGACGTGGCGTGTCAGATGATCGCGATGCTACTCTCAACTTGAAAGAGATGATCTTGGGCCTGTCACCCAAGAAAAATCCAATGAAAGGTCGCAAAAGCCTACATGTTGGCAGTGCCAAGGGTCTTCTTGGCAAACGACCCTCTGAACTGGACAATGACAGTGATACGGAGGAGCAGGATGGTGTGAAGAGGCTTAAAGGGCTTCAGGGAAGTCCGGTCAAGAATATTCGACTGCAACAACCACCCTCTAAAGCTGAGACCACTGGCTCTCGAGCCACGGTCGCTCGAGACGAGAATGTCGACAATGAAAGCACGCCCACAACAGGAGCAGAATCGCATGACAACACCACAGCCACAACGCCCGTGGGTCAGAAACGCTTCTATGATGCCGAAGATCAGCCTACTAGGACCATCAACTTCAATGCCAGTCCATCTATCAACCTTCCAGAGCTGCAGCCAAACGAGGGTGGCGACAAACTTCACCTGCAGGACTTCCTGAACATGACTAGCATTCGTTTCATGGAGCTTACGACAACCAAGCGCCGCCACACAATCATGCCCTCGGCGCGCAAGGGCAGTCTATCGGCCGAAGACAAAGATGGCATCTCTCTGGAAAAATGTGTTGTTGCAGGTGCTTGCACAGTGCCGATGCTCGAGCTGTACCAACATTCCTGTCGAGAGCTCAAAAAGTACATTGCCGAGGGCCGTCGAATCGTGCGCGAGATCGAAACCGAGACCTTCGAAGAGAACCCACCCTTGTTTAAAGAATACATCTCGGCCTCGCCCGAATTCAGATCCTTGATGGACAACCAGTTCAAGAATGTCAAGACTCATGCTCGGCTGCTAAGCAAGGCAATGTGGTACGAATGGCGTATGAAGCTACAAGAGGGGTTGAGGGAAGGTCTGGTCAAGACTGCCGAAGGCATGACGGCAGACCAAGAGCTTCTCGACAAGCAACAGAAGTTGCTGTCGTCTGCTCTGCCAGCCATGCTGAAGCAGTCGGAAACGCTTGGTCGAGAATGCGATAATCTCGAGGCTCTTGCAAGCGAGCTTCAAGACTGCGATCCCCAAGAGCTCGAGTCTGCCCGCGCGGATCTGCTCGCTGTTGATAGTGATGTACAGGCCAAGAAGCGGGAAATTGCACTGCTGCAAGCTCAGCTGCAAGAGGCTGAAGGTAGTGTTGAGCAACTTACAGAGCGCAAGCGCGGTTGTCACTCGGATATTGCAGAAGCTGAAAAGATTCGTCAAGAATACCGGGGCTGGACTGGCGACGAGATCAAGACTCTGAAAGCCAGAGTGGACGCGATTGAGGCTCAACACGGATGGGCAATTAAAGGGGCCAAGGGTACTGTTCTCTCAATGACGTATCTGCGGGAAATCGAGCTCGTTTTCGATGTTGCTGCCTTGAAGGCGGCACAGGCAGATTCTCGCGTCGAGGTCCGGTACGTTGCCGTGAACCGGGACCAGAGCGGCAGGCAGGCAACGCCCGAAGTCGAGTTCTGCGTGCAGAGCATCAGGTCGCATGTCACGCAGTGGGCGCAGACGCGTCGAGGCGTGAGCCGCATGCTGCAGGTGGTCAGTGCGGGGTGGGACCGCGCCCGGGTGCTGTCCAATCAGGTGCGCCAGCTCAACCTCATGTTCCCAACTCTAGTAAAATACACCTCAGCCTCGTCGCTCGTTGTCAAGTCTGCACTGCTCTTGGCTCCTTTGAAAACAAAGATCGAGGTTGTTTTGCAAATACAGAGCACGGAAAGTGCTTCGGGTGTCGAATTCATCGTGTCTCCGCAGGCTGGCGTGGTCTACGGCGAGCAGTTCAATGCGGCCAAGTTGGTTGGATTTCTAACGTCTAGGCTCGGCGACCGTGTTTATAGCCGCAAAGAAAAGGCTACAGAGTCGTGGTGTGGTGTGGTGTCGGACTTGCATGGAAAGCTAGCGTCTCGGAGCAGGAAATAGGTTCATGATCACTTAATTCCAATCTGTGTTGTCATGATTCTCTTGCTCGTTGTCCGTGTCTTCCAATGTTATTTGCCATGTGCATAATGTACTTGACAATTACTTTGTACTTAATAATTACTTGTCGTCGGTGTCCAGGTACTCTACTCAAGCGAGTTGGTGTCGCTGCCCAGGCAAGGTCTTTCAAACCGAACGCCGCAGATTTCCTTGTGGTTTGTGGTCAATGTGAAGACTCCACAAATGGTTATGTCTTGATGGCATGTTATTTTGAGCATCTGCTGCTATTTTGTTCTCCATTGACTGCCGTTCATACGGAAGGAAAACTACGGAAGATGGGACTATGCTATTGTGGGATGGCGGGGGGGTCAGAGGGCATTGATCGGACTGGATGCATTGGGAAGAATGACAGCAAACGGGCAGACGCAATGAGCTTTATTGTTTTAATTTGTCGAGAAACGTCGGGTATGGGCACGCAGGGTTTGGCCACAACGCACAAAGAAGTATAGAGAGGTTAGCAAAGTACTTGGGCTGCTGTACTGCCAGTGACTAGGTGGATTTGCTATTGGCTAGGATGGGAGCCCGCGATAGTATCGAACCTTGACAGCCACCCAGCTTTCCCAGCTGGCAGCAAACCTGGGGGCATGCACACCTTTTCTCGTTTCTCCTTCGCCCTGCCTGGCCTCTACTCTTCTCTCCTCCTTCAAACCACCTGTATGTACGATTTTGAGATTGCAACCAACGGTCCCCAACGTTGTTTTGTAACCTTTTCGCATCGAACAGATACCTTCTTCATCAACCTCAATTGTAAGTTTGATCAACCAGTCCTTCATTTTCTCGCGGCTTCACCTCTTTCTCGAGAGGCTGGCTCAGGCCACTGACCGTTCGAGATCGTTCGTACTGACCAACCACCACCGCCAGTACCAGCTCGCCCACGGGCAACTTGACCACATCTCTCCGGCATTCTCGCCCTATTCATCCTCGTAAGTTAATGATTATCGGAAAATGTCTATACTCATCTCATCTCCTTTGAGACTGGATGGTTATTCTCCCACTTCACACGCTCGCACCACACTCCAGTTCCTGTCCGCTCTCGATTGTCCAGTTTGCCCAGAATTCGCGAGCCGGCTGCCAACCCGAGGTGCCTGAATCGACTCGCTTGACGTGCTGGCTTTTCCTCACCTTGCTGCCCAGCAACCCAAATTTGGACGCGTCTGAGCCCTCTTGGTTTTTATACTTCTAGCACCCCAGACTCATTCGTCCATCCATTCATTGATTCATCCAACCATAGCCCTGCTCGCACCCTCCCTCACACTCACGACTATCTTAACGTCAACACCTCCCGAACTCGCGACTCGTCTTTCAATACACTGATCCTTACTACCCTGTTCTCTAGTCGAGCATTTTGATCACCATTTTAACCAATTTGCCTACTTCTCAGGCACCCCACGCCACCATGGGCAGCCACTTTGTTGTCCAATGGGAGCGCAACTGGGAAGAGCAAGAGCGCTACGCCAACAAGACCAGCGACGGCGATTCTCTGATCAAGCTTTACTTCGTGGCCTTTGCCATGCTAGTCATATGGCCAATGCTCCTCTGGACCATTTACTTGGGTCCTAGTCTTGTCACGCCCGCTCTCGAAGCTTGGAACAGCTTCGATCCCCAAATGCTCCTGTCGCCTTACACGATGTGGAGCCACTGTATCGAGTTCATGGTTGTTACTGCGATTCGATTGTGCATCCTGTACTCTCGGCTTCGCGATTTCTACTCACGGAGCAGAGACCGATACACCCGCTTCTGTCGAGGATGTGCGGAAGTAATTTTTCACTTCCACGTTTTCGCTCTCCAGCTCTCTTTCGGCTTCGACATGCGGGGCTTCGAAACCTGGATGGAAGAGCATCGCGAAGACCTGATTGAAGCGAAGCTAGTCTATCTAGAGTCTGTACGCAGCGTTCTGGAGAAGAAATACGCCGGCTACAGTGCTCTAAACCAACAGTGGACCTACGAGATTGACCAGGTCTACTATGAGGTTCTCGAAGTCCAAGGATACGTCGTTGACCATGGCGCTCAGGCGTACATGCATCCACCTAGTCGCAAGCCTTTCCCCTGGACCGGCTACATCGTGACCGGCGACAGCGCTCCGATTGAGCCATCCGCATCACGGTTTGATCGCTTGTGGCTCGGACAAGAGGACCCGCGCGTCTTCAGACTCAAGCTTCTGTGCGTCAACTTCGAAAAGCAACTCGTGGCTATTGAGAAGGCCACGGAGCACTATGCAGAAGAAGCACGCGACTACCTCAAGCGTCTTCGGAAGATGTACCATCGGAAAGATGAACTAGAGTCATTCAAGAGAAAGCCTATCGGAGATGACTGGCCGATGTCTCCCTATGGAAGAGCCGACACCCAGATGGCTGCTTTGCGTCTTGAGCTCTACGACCAAGTTCGAGCGAACGGTTTGTTGAAGCATTACGGTCCGTATTTCCATCCGTTGCATTGTCTTTCCACACCTCCAGCACCATCGATGGTCTGATCATCTGCCCGTGAAGCATGACAAGACCGTGGGCTAACACGTGTTGTGATTCTTCTCCTGCCACAGACTGTACTGGATGCGCCAGTGGCCACCACAAATGGTCGATCCTTCATGACAATCTGGCTGAAGCGATGGCGTGGGCGGACAAACGTCCTTGCTCCGTTGCAATGGCAGCACAAAAAGCCAAACTTGACGAAGCTGCAAGCAAGCAAGTCGAGCGCCACGCTGCCGCCAAAGTCAAGGCTGCCAAGGAACGCAACATGGCAAAGGAACGCAACAGGGCTGCCGAAGAGACCCGAGCATTGCGGAATGCCACTCGTGCTGCCGAAGAAAGGCGCGAAGCTGATCTGCAAGCTGGCAAGACCGGGGCCCAGACAGAGCCCGCCGCTCGAGTTGCTGCTCGTGCCATTCGTCCAGGCGTCTCTTCTGTTGCTCCTCCGATTTCTTCAGCAACGGCTCCGGCCCCTGCTCCTCTGGTTCCAGCTGCTCGCCCTTCCGAGATACCAATTCAGGCGTTGAAGACAGCCAACGCGCTCTCCAACCGCCTTCGAGAAAGACGAAGAGACCGTTGGAATGGATCGTCAGGTCTAACCCCTCAAGAGGAAGTGGAACAGATTGACTTCGACGTGATACAGTGGCGGCGAGTGAGGGTACTTAGGGACCGCGAATGGCAGGCTTCTGTGAGGGCCGGCAAGCCAGCTCTTCTGTATGCGAACTTCGATGAGACCTTTTCACTGCGACGCGAGCGGGAGGAAGTGCTTCGCAAGCTTCATGAGAGCACCCTCACGGAGGCTGGTACTGGCCAGCATGGTCCGGAATCCTCGGTACGAAAGTGTCACGACACGGCCCACGATCACGGTGCGGACCTGGCTCAGCCCAAATCAGTTGAGCACGTTGAGGACGATTCCGATGACCTCTACGCCGACCTCGATCGACAGGAACGGCTGAGATCCACCAGGCCTGTCAATCACCGTCGCAAGCCTTTTGGCCAGCCAAAGTCTGGCACCGACTACTCAGCCGCCGTCTGCGTGGATGACAAGCCCACAACGGCTTATCGGTGTTTGAAGCCCAAGGCTCGGCCTGTCGCTCTCATGAAGCAAAAGAAGGCGTCTAAGAGACCCAATTCTCTTGTCCACAAGCCCAAGCCCACGATGCTGTTGTTGGAAGACATGCGTGCATCTGGCTGCGATGGAGACGGCTTGCAGGGCGCTCTTGTTGAATGTCGAGGAAAGCTTCAACCCAAAGCAGACATGGCTTCCCAACCACCTGTCTGCGAGCCGTTACAGATACCTATTACGCTTGAGCCCCCAAACCAGTTGGCGATTCAGTGCAAAAGCCCTCTCGAAGCCCAGGCCAACCATCTCCAGGACGGCACGCCTGAGCAGTACCCGACGCTGGCTATTGAGCGGCCGATGTCCCCGGCTCAGATACTCTTTGAGGACGACCGCGACCAAAAACAATACGAGGAGGGCCGGGCTCAGGGCCGAGTGCCTTTCGAAAATATTACCACAAGTCAGAGAGGCCAGTTTGCTACGGTCATGTTTCTTCGGCAAATGGGTTATGTCAAATGCACTCGTGTGCAGGAAGCGGTGCAGGATGACCACAACGCATGGCTCAAGAGGCACGACGCTCTCAAGAAGGCGCCTGAACCGGAGCATATGGACATTGTTCGATCGCCAGCACCCCAAACTCAATCTGCCGTTGAGAAACCTTCTACAGCGCAACAGATGGTAGAAGCCCAGGCCAAGATGCGAAAGGATCAGGGCAACGTCCAAGCCTCGCCCGAGGAGGCATTGGCGGTGGCCCACCACTTCATGTCTGTCATGTCACCTCAGACACCTGCGCAACCTGCTGCTGAGCAGCAGAAGATGCCACAGACCCAAGACTTGATCCAGTTTACTCCTCTGCAACGACAGACGGTGGAGACTCAGAACACGACCCTCGAACACCAAGGAAATGCCCAGTGCTCGCCCGAAGGGGCGTTGGCGTTGGCCAACCACTCCATTTCTGTCACGTCACCTCAGACACACCAGCAGCATCCCAAGAATCAGAGTTTGGCACGGTCGATGCCTATGAACCAACAGATTCTTGTTGGCCAACCACAAGCCCCCATTCCAGGCATCCCCGAGGGTCAACATGCGGAGCATCACTACGGATTTTCGCAGCCCCAGCCTCAGCGCGACAACCAAGAGGGCGAGGATATCATGGCCATGGATGTCGTCCTTGTCCAAGAGGAGCTACCTTATGATCCTATTTGGGAGCCCCCAACCGCAGCGCAGGAGCAGAGCCTGCTTTTGCGCATGTTTCCTGAGCACGAGGTGGCGGAGGAGCCGATGCAGATTGATGCACGCCCTGTCCAAGGCGACCATGCCGACATGTACGCCCAGGATGGGGGCGACCTGATGGCTGGTGTCGAGGCCACACCTCGGCCGGCTGCGCATGCGCACGCTGACGAGCTGGACGTGGTCATGGACATGGATCAGCCGATGGCGGGCGGCCATGATGTCGAGGCAGATGTGGACATGATGCAGTGCACCAGGCCGCTTGCCAACCGGTCCGCGGACGAGAATGGGCAGTATTATGCAGAGTCCTGGCAGCACCACGGAGTTCACGACTCCGATGGGGATTCGTTCATGGTCGAGGAGCCGGGCTTTGTTGATCTCCGGAACCAACCGCTTCTGTCCAACAATCAGCAGCAAATGCTTGCCCTTGATCGCCAGCAGCAATGTGCTTCTCCCTACCACCCCGAACAGATGGCGTCTGTCTTCCAGCAACAGCAATTCGGTTCGCCGCATAACCACCAGCAGCAAGTGCTTTTCCCTCACCAGCAACAGCAGATGGGTTCTTACCACCACCAACCACAGCCTGTTCAGAATGCTGCTCACCAAGGCATGCAGGAGGAACACATGCAGCTTGATGTGCAGCAGATCCAGCATCACCAAGGAGACGTTGCCATGGACGATCAAATTGACGACGCCATGGTTCAGGCTGCTATTGAACAAGCAACGGCCGTACAGATTGCAAACTCGCCCATCGGCCACCTCCTGCACAGATCCTCAGGCTTTGGCTCTCCTGCGCCTTCACCATTCGCCAACGCTTCGCCTCCATCACAGCGTGTTTCTCAAAGCAATGGATCACCTCAGCAGGTGACTCCCTCTCAGAGTCGTCCTGGATCCGTGGCCAACAGCGGGCCCGCGAGCCCCTCATCAGGTCTCTTTGGATCGTCACCCCAAAGTCAGAGTAGGCCGAAGCCTTCGGACGCCGCGGCCCTCATGACCAAGAACAAATTCAGAGCCATCGGCAATCGCCCGTCCGCCTCGTCGCCCTCTCAGTCCAAGAGCAGCAGCAACCAAGCCGCATCGAATACTTCCTCACAACGCCAGAGCGCGTCAGCAGACAATGCTTCCTCACACAGTCTCACGCCCGGCGGCCGCGAGGTTCGCCGAGATCATACACCTGCGAGGCCCAGTCCACTTCACAATGTGCAGACACAGCAGCCCGATTCCCCGCGTGCTGACAAGCCTTCAGCACCCTCGACTCCGGCCAAGCAGTCTGGCTCTGTGCCCAGTAGCGAGGCCCGGCCTCCATCCATGCCGCCCAAAAACGTGGGCGTCCGGCCGTCTGTGATGCCGAATGGTAAGTCAAGCCCCTTTGTCGCAGCCGCCTGGTAGCCAACGCCGATTCGGGTCAGTCATGCACGTCCTTCCACGCAAGTAGGCACGTACTTGGCTGACACAACCTCATCCGCATCAGGCCCTCCAATCTCCTTCGCACCATTAGTCGCTCAGGCAGACACTACCAAGACTGCCGCTGCGACCTCTTCGGAGGCGGTCCCAGAGACCACGCAGGAATCTACCGTGGTCAAGAAAAACAATTCTCGTCACAAAAAACAGAAACGCAGCTCCAAAGAAGATCGTCTGAGCACATCGACCACACAACCATCCTTGTTCGCGTCCGAGAAGCCATCTCCTCTGGGTCAAGGTGCGAGCACAGTCTCAGGCTCACCATCAAACTCGACTGCCTTTGTCGATTATACCGGCTTTGAATTCAAAGTCGACCTCTCCACCGCTCCCTCCGCGCCCAGCTTTCACGGGCCAGCTCCTGAGCCCGTCGTGCCAACCGAGTTTACCAGCGCCTTTTTCCAAGGCATCGAACCATCAGCCGACACTAGCAACTGCCCGTCCACCCCCGTTCGGGCTCCAGCTAGCCCAGTCATGCCAGCAACTCCCGTCAAGCCACGCGCACTCCTCCCTGAACTGACGCCCTTCAAAGGCGAGCCCCTGTATCTTCACGAACGACCAGAATACCGCAAGAGCGTTATCGCGACAGAGGAGAAGCGCCTCGCTGAGCAGGTCTTCACAGAGCCTACAGACGAGGAGCTTTGGGAGACGTGGGAGCGCGAGCTGGAGACGATTGAGATCAAGACCGTCCGCCGCCAACAGAGACGTGCTGAAATGGACGCGCGCGACGAGGTCGACCACTACAAGGGCCGCAATCGATTTGACATTGCTGCTTGGAACGAGCGGCGCGAGGCGCTCGCAAAGCGATTGGGTGTGCCTGAGGGCGTGTAGATCCTCGACATTTCTTTTTCACTCTACTTCGCAGTCAGCTAGTGGACGAGACATGCAAGTGAGAGACTCTTGGCGGCGATTGGCTTGGGAACCTTCAAGTTATCCAACATCAGCTCAGATCCACACACGCACGGCTTGGGATCCTTAAGCACCTACACATTGACAACAATTCGAGATGGACACCCTTCTGACCTCCTCTCATCGTGTTTCTGATTCTCGTCATATCGAGCTGCTGGAGTTTGGGTCTTGCTGCATTGCATGTTCCGAGCATTTTCGCTCGTCAGAGCAATTTCATACCGATCTTACTCTTCAGCGTTTTACGCATTACTTGGATTCTGGTTCTCATCGGCGTGCGCATCACTGGGAAGGGAACCTGGCGTGGGATCCAGTTTTCCTTGCCTTACCTTGACACGACCTTTGGACAACACGAACCGAGTTCATCAGTACCTGAATCTCGACAATCAGTTCCTTGGGTCACAATGTCATCATCAGATAGAGAGCAGATTTGGGATTGGGTCCCCATTTCTCACACTTCTTCTTTTGTACCTGACATGTACTCTTGGCCACGGTACAGATTCAAAATGTACGATTACCAACCACAGATTGAGAAAGGAGGGTCACGACTACACGAATCATCATTGCACTCACTTGCATCTTTCCTTCATTCATCATTCTTCATTTGAATCATGTTTTTCCTGTCTTTCCTCTCAGCATGGCGCACAGCGGATTGCACGAGATACACCGGGAACAACAATGAATATACGATCGATCTTGGGGCCTGGGAATCTCACAATCTTCCGTTTGTTTGTTTGTTTGTCTGTTTTTCTATTCTCTTCAAGCATTACGATTCGGGATAAATGATACAGCAACGGAACTGTACCATCTGGCATTCAGCATTGTGGAAGAAGGGCATAGAATGGAGTTTAAGGATATGATACCCACAGGTGCACGGTGTTGCGATTATTATTGACCACAAAGGAGAACATTGTCGTAATGTACGGCTATGGGAGTTCACCAAAAAAAAAACTTGAAACCCGAAAAAGCACAAAAAAAAGAAAGAAAAAAAGAATGGATGGAGGAGAAGAGTGGAATGGGAGTGGAGTATGAGCAGGAAAGAAGGATGCTTGTTTGTTCTCCTTGTTCCTATTTTCTTATTGTCCGATTGTCTTATTGTCTTATTTTCTAATTGTCTCCTTGTCTTATTGTCTTACTGTCTTGTTGTCTTCTTCTTTCTTATTCTCGTCTGGGACATGGCTATGTCCAGATTTGAGCCGCATTTGAAGGGGCTTTGAGAGGAGTCAGTCAGTCACTGCAATGAGAGCCTCTGAATGAGAGCATTACCACATCTGCCTTCCGCAGTCCGAGAATTGTGATGATGCCATTGCAAGTGAGTAGCCCAGTAACGAAGTGTCTGAAATAAGTTGGCGTTGTCATTCATTAAACTGCTGTAGTGTGTGTGGTGTGTAGGTACAGAAATGATGAAATCAGGGTACAAATTCAAAAAGGGACGTAGAAAACTCTTGTTCCCAAGACCGTGATCATAGTTCGTGAACCATTGCAAACTCGTCTCTTTTTTATCTTTGTTTTCTCTCCACTTTGCCTTTTTTTTGTCTTTCTCTTTCTCATTCAATTCTTTCTTATTGACGACCAAACCAGCCTGTTTCGTAGGTCAGCGCCACTGACCGGCACCAGCACCGCCGTTGACATTGGATTCCTCACTCGCCACTGGCCAAAACCCATTCTGTCTATGCATGTGCATGTTGCTATTGCTCATCAAACCATTCAAACCATTCAAACCAGCGCCACTCTGCTGATACTCCCTGTCCCTGCGCACCGTCGGCATCGCCCGCTCATCAACAACAGGACTCGCAGGCGCAGCTGCGCGATACTCGGTCCCACTTCTACTGTGAATACTACCAGCACCGTGATCACTGTACTTTGTGAGCCCGTGTGACTCGATAGAACTGCCGAGATGACCCGTGTTGATGAGTCTGGGGTTGCGGGTGGTGTTGTAGACCTGCTGTGGACGCGGCCGGTGGTTGGTGTCGATCTCGCGATGAACTTGCCGGTCTCGTTCGACGACCCGATCGTGATCGCGAGCAAGTCGCTCCCTCTCATAGCGGGCGTTGACTCGGCTTGAGGCTTTCTGTCTTTCGTTGTAGTGCGAGTGACCACGCCGGTCCTGCTGATGTTGTTGTTTGGAGGAAGTGTCGGCAGTGATGGGGTAGCAGCGGCCTGCTATGAAGCCCAGGCCAAGACCGGCTGCGAGAAGGACGGAGCCGGTGCTGTAGCGGGTCTTGGCCGGTCTCTTGGAGTGTTTCTGCTGGCCTTCTTGTTGATCTTGTGGTGGCGAGTCTTGCTGCTGTGGGGTTTGCATCGTGTCTACTTCCTGACCCGGGCGTTGCCCTTGTTTGGTATGATGATGGTGGTGCTTGGTGGTGTGATGAGGCTGGCTGCGGCCGGGACTGCCGATGACTTGGGCTTGGGCTGCACTAATGTTGCCTCTTGGTGAGAAAAGAGAGGAGAAACGTGGACGATCGGGGTTTCGGTGGCTGGTGGAAGTTGGCATGAGAGTGGCCATGCCTTGGTGCACTCGCTTGAATACTCGATATCGAGATGAGTTCCTCGTGGCGAGTGAATATCCGAAACAGAGGCTGGGCGCTTGGTCTTGTCAAGAAACGAGCCTCAACAGATATGATATGTGTTCGAATCAACAGGATTTCGGATGATGACCTTGAGGCTGCCAGTGAAGGAAACGAAGAATCAGTCGGAGAGCATAAAGCAAAGGTCGACGGACACCCAGAGACGACAGCACTCTTGTGACTTATAGGCACAACGGAATATACAACTCATCATATCATCCCGTCTCCCTCGTGCTTTGACTTCAGCCTCAGAAATTACCCAACAGCAGACACCCAATCCCATCGTATCGGTCCACGGTTCCCAGCCAACAACAACAACGGCCACCACTGGGTGACACAGACTGGACTCGGGCACCTGTGCCTGTCAAGTGACACCTTTGGGTGTTCACAATTGCTTGATCGGCCGAGTTTTGAGTTCGTGGAAACAAGGCAGCCAATCAAACACTTTGGACTGCTCGCCCGGTTTGTATGTGTGCGATGCGCCGTCAGCATTTAGAGGCGCGGCGTGCTGTCCGACCAGGCTTCGCTGGCCGATCTGCAGCACTTTTGGATTTGGAAATGGGGGTTGATATCGCGGAATCAATGCAGAGTGGCGACGGTGACTGCGGATGGCTTTTGGAGTAAATGGGAAAAGGCACTTTAACTGTCTACCAAGTTTAACAGCCATGACCTTTGGCTTGCGGTTCAGCATCATCGGTTTGAACAGGCTTGCAATCGTATTCTGCTATAATATCCAAGTATGTAACAGTTGTCATAGCCACGGCCTCACGATAGTAAAGAGAGGGAAGTCCGATGTGCCATCAATCCCTATCAACTTGGAATGGTGGCTATGTTGTCTGACACCACACCAGCACTTTTGTGCTATACAATACTGCAGGCTACCGCGTGTTAGTAGGAAGTATACTCTATTCACGATCCCACGGCTGAATGCGCCGAGGTCAAGGCCGAGGCTGGCGGCTGGAAAGTCAATGGATTTGCGAAAAGACCGAACGAAACACCGCATGCGGCTTTGGCAGCAACAACAAGGCCGAGATCTATGCTTGATATGCATCAAGATATGGGACTATATGATGTCTCCTTTTCGCCATTGTACTCCTCTCGTGTCGATACAACTTCCTGCAAGCATGCCATGCCTGAGGATTGAGCACTTGTCTTTTTGAACCCTGGTTTTCTTCCTTCTTCTTTTCCGTGGAATCGAGTCTTGCTCTACAGCAGTCGGACGAGTGATATCGAGGAACCCTCCACCACCACGCACTGCGATTTCTCAAGACATACAATCAGTACCCTGGTGTAAACAGAACACGACGTACCAAGAACCCGAGGAACTGACATTTGCTGTCCAAACATCGGTCAAGCACAGATCACCGCTGCCCACAGCCCCAGCCCGGACTCATCAAGTCCAAACAGCGCAGCCTCCCAGCGCAAACTTGCGAGGCTACATCAGAAATCAAACAAGCATATCCCGACGCAGTGGCGACAAGCTGACTGCCGAAAGAGGAAATAAAAAGAAACCCGTCCCCGGTAGATGCTGCTCTAGCAAGACCCATCCATTGACCACGGCGCGGCACGTCTGCAAAGCTGAATGTCGAGAGTGTAGCAGGTGATGCTACAATTCCCGTGTTGAGTCACAAAGAGCAGACTTCTCTGCTTGCGATGCCATCGTGATCAGTCGTTTTCAGCACTGAAAGAGGAGGCCATTCATTTACCCACCTGTGACTCTGGGAGTTGGCCGTGTACGCATCAATTGATGCCTATATTCAGACTCGAACCTCTCTCCAGTCCGCAGAGATGACTAGAAACCGTCGACTTGCTTGCTACAACCGAGTGCTCATATACAGTTGCTTCCTACATGTCGTCCACGAAGGCGTCATGTGCGCGGTGCTGTGTGGGAATAGTGTTGTGACGTGCCGTCGCGCACTGCGAGTCTAGCCGGAAGCACCATCGTATCAACGCGCCGGCGCAAGGACGGCTGGAGAGATAGCTTGCAACGGGACACAACTCAGCCTCTTTTACTCTGCATCAAGCCTGGTGACTGACCGGCCGCTGTCATGATCGACAGCTTCTCGGCCTTTACACCCGCTTCATCAGGGCAGACAATCAGCCAGAAGCTTTCAGCTCGCAGAATGAGTCAATCCGTCGTGAATCCAGCGGTCCGGATATGGGCACAGGAACAAGTATAAAGACGAGCAGACTCTGCCAGAGTCTCTCCTCGTTCTTCCCTTCTGGTCCATGTTTCCTCCATGCTCTTCCTCGTGTTCACCTACCGCTCGTGAATCGCTGTAGAACGTGGACGACTTTGTTTTCAACCAACATCGGGTTGGTATCGTGAGTTGGGCAACCCCCAATTGATCGATATCAACGCTGTATTTTGCTTCCCAATTCCTCGTAAACTCCCAAACCCTCAACTGCTGTTGACAACATCTTCAGCCTACCAGCTGGACTGCCAGCCCTCAACGATAAAGATGTCGGGCGATTCACAGAACCCAGAGGCGGTTGTCTCGCAGCCCAGTAAGCTCCTTCATCTTCCTCTTTTCCCCACGGTCATCTGCTTGATGCATGAAGCAGGGACGGAAAGGAGAAGAAATGTGAAGAGACACAAGAAACACAAGAGCTGACAACGGAATCAGACCACATCACGTACAACTTCCTCCCCAGAGAGGTCCAAGTCAAGATCGTTGAAGAATTCCTGCCCATGACCCTTGACACGGTAGCCCAGAGGGGCCGGCGCAGCAACTTCAGCAGAGTCAACCAGCTCTGGAAAGAGACCATCGAAAAGGGCCTCTGGCACTCGCTGCACATCACAGACGAGGAGCTCGGCGACTTCTCCCACTTCATGCGCCAGGGCCGCCGCCGCAGCTACCTGCGCCACCTTACCTTTTACATTCAGCTCAGCCGCGGCGTCCGGCCTCGGAGCCTCGACGAAGACAGCTTTGTCGGCCGCACCTGCTGGGCCGTGTACCGTCTGTTCGGCGTCATGGCCAGCTGGGCTGACGATCTGAACCCCGGTCGCATCGCCCTCGAGTACACCTACGAGAGTGGCCTGAGACGGACGCCGGCGGCTCCAGAGTACGACCGCCTGATGATGCCGTGGCCTGCGATGCCGACTGTGCCGAGCATTGGGAGTGTGACCTCCTTCGAGCTCTTTGACGGCGTCAACCTGCGCTGGAACGCGCAAAGTCTGCTCGGTCTGCTGGACTTCACCCCTGCCGTGACTGATGTCGTCACGACCGGATTGGACGTGGACCTGTTCAGTCGCGACAACATTCGCGACGCGCAGCGTAAGTTGCCCACCGACCCATTGAGCCCATGTATCGAGCTTGCCCCAGCTATTCAGCCTTATTCCGATAATGTATGTCGTTTCTGACCTTTTCCCCTGCAGGGTTCATCGACGGGCTCATCAGACGCGACGCCGGCATCCGCGCCACCGCGTACGCAAGCCGCCCCGAGTTCCCGCCTTCCGGGGTCGACATTGCGGGAAAGCCATTGGAGGAGCTGCACCTGACGGCCAAGTTGCGCGGCAGAGACTACCTGCGCAGCCTGGACGGGCTGAGGCACATCGTTGACCCTCACCGGTTCCACGAGTGTCAGCCGCTGATGGCCAACTTGACCGTGTCCATCTTTGACCTCTCGCAGAACCTGACCAGGCTGACGCTGGACTACATGGTCGATGTAGAGCTCTTCCTGCGTCTGACGGTTGAAAGGCACCAATTCCCGGCTCGTGGCCGGCGTGACTGGGACATGATAGATGACGCTGACACGGACTCCTCCGATGAGAGGAGGGAGGAGGAGGAGGATGATGATGATGGTGGTGGTGGTGGCGATAATGAGAGCATCAGCTCAGACGACGTTTTCCTGCCCGGAAGAGTCGAATGGGCGGGCGAGTGGGAAGAGGCACACAGGGCAAGGGCACATGAAGCAGGCGCAGAAGAAGCAACGCAAGCCACAAGAGGCGGACAAAGAGGGAAAAGAAACCCAAGGTGGTTTGTCCCCTTCTGGCCCAACCTTCAGTCGCTCGAGCTCTGCGGCATGTTTCCCGCCCACGCCTCTCGCCATCCAGCCTTGCCCAAGAAGCTCGTGCGGAGTCTCATCGAGGCGGTGCCACACATGCCGCAGATCAAGCATGTGCGCGTGTTCATGCTGTCCGTGTTTGACAACAGAGAAGAGTACCGCAGGGATGGCAGCCGGATGCTGGTACCCACCCGAGTCCGAAACCCAGGCCACCGCAAGATCAGCTGGCTCCTTGAGCTCGATGTGCAGCCATGCGCACTTGAGCATGCTGATTGCAACGGCGTCTGTGTTGCGAGGAATAGCGCCACTTGCAACGGCCACGACACCAGAAGAGAGCCAGGCCGAGTTGGAGCGGTCGAAGCCCGGCTCCAGGTTCCACGGGACTATGCGCGTCTGCTGGTGACAGGCTACCAGCTGAGCACCAAGCACGAGCTCCGGCCGCTCGAGAAGGCTCTCATGGCGCTGCGCCCAAGTCGTCGGGCTGGCGACGGAGGCGTCGCTGGGCTGGCGTACTACAAAGGCATGGCTATGATGGAGAACGACAAGGTCGCCTTCATCACATTCTCTTCTTTTGCGCGATCAGTGCGGAAGAACATCGTGTGGGACAGGGAGATGGTATGATTTCATGGAGAAGCGGTCGTCTCACGGCCTTCATTTGAGGCACGTCGATGCATGGGCACTGATGTGGTGGAGCCGGCGACCCTAACCCTTGCGTGATGGCGAACCTGGCACGGTGTGGTCTGGACTTGTGGGTGTTTTGGAAAAGTGACAAAAGGAAGAAAAAGAAGAAAAAAAACCCCCCCTTATTACTATTCGCGACTGATATTTGGACTTTCCTTAACAACAGCGACTCGATCATTAGACCTAATCTAGTATACAGAAACAATAACATCAGAACGAAAGAATGGAGCGATGCTCGCTGGTGATTCTTCGTGCTTCGTGGGGACAGTACGAGTAGTCGCATGTATCTGGTTAATCTTCGGGTAATATTTGACGACCACCCTTCACCACTTAGTCAGCGCAGGAGGACTTCAAATTGATCACGTCCTGGCTCCTCTCCTGCATCTTGCACGAATGATCAATAACTGCTGTCCATACTTTGAAGTTCTCCACGCTCATAGTACCCTTCAATTACCCCCGGCAGCATCAAACCACCAGCAAAGCACAGAGGTGAGCCGATAAAGACAAAGTCACATAGACAGCGGCAAAAATGGACTTCTCCCGATTCCAAGATAACTGTCAACAGGTACATACATGGTTACATACAAGCTAGACCTATAAGAACGCGCATAGAGGATCTTTGGCGGAGTCTTGATAATATTCCTCGCACTGCCTAAGGCTGCGGAGCCATGGAAGAGGTAGGAAGGCGGACTTCTAGTGTTTGTTCGTGTCAAGCGCTGTTGGTGCTGAAACTCATGCTTTTGAGTAGGCTTGAGAGGATCTGCGGAAGATGTTATGAGTCAAAACAAGATTCAGAAGACAAGACGTGCTCAAAAACCATCGTAATCACTCACCTGGCCACAGCTCAACTTGCAATGATGGGCAATAATTACTTAACCCAGAATGGACGTATTCATCTTGCAGACGCCTTTTCCTCCTTGTACATCGTAGCTTTCGTAAATCATACAGACGTGGCGGTGGGCCATGATCACAGACCCAAACCATCAGCCTCCGTTTCCATTGTTCCCCCGCCCGCCTCTTTCAGCACTCATATTGCTTGAACACGCCAACAAGAACTTGCAGCACGTGAGTGTCAACTTGCAAGCTCGCGTCCAGCTGTCGTCTTGCGCAAGGCCAAGCTTGATGCTGACGTCCTCAATCTTGTCTCCTTCGATCTTGTAGGGCAGTGTCAAGGCCAGATCGGCCCCCCGGCTGGCACTTCGCTTCTCTACAAGCACACCCAGTTGTTTGACTAATTCCAAGAAGGCGACCATTGCATTGTCAAATTTGCGGTGCATGAATGTGAGACCCAGAGGCATGTCTCCGGATGAGTAGAGCTCGAGAACATGTTTCTTAGGCGCGGGCGGCGGTGCGTTCCTGTTCCCAAGGCGGCTGGACGCCGGGGACACGGGGTCGGAGCGTATGATTTTGGACGTTGAGCCCATCGGCACAGGCTCGTAGCCCTCAAACTTGTAATCGAGTTTGTCAGCTACCGTGACGAGTAACAGGAGGGCATGGCCCCATGCAGCGTTGATTTCGGGCCAGTCCACAGGTCGATTCGATAACCTGCCAAGACGCAACGAGTTGATAGTCGCAAAGTAGCCGTCAAAGCTGATACAAAACGTGTCGTTGTAGACGTTGGACCGCCGAAGCTTCTCCAGCAGGCGAGAATCATGGTCGTATTTCGAGTTGAGGCTGTCGCGCTCGTTCTGAAACTCGGTGAGCTTCATGGCAAATGCATTGCGGTCTCTCCAGAACTGCTCCTCGTCTGCATCGAGTTGCTTCGACTCGTCTTCCAGTCGCAGGATCTGATCGTCCAGCTCGGCCTTTTCCTGCTCCAGCTTTCTCAGCAGCTCGAGCGCTTCAGCTTCACTTCTTGTAGTCGTCTTGAGCGAGTCCTCTGTAGCTTTGAGCTCCTCGTCCGTCGGCGCATCCGCCTGCAGTTGCTTCAAATACCCCACATATGCCTCTCGCTCTCGATTTGCCGTCTCCAGCTTCTTCTGCAGCCCCTCCACCAGCATCTCCGTGCACTCGACACATACAGGATGGTCGATATCCGATCGCGCAGACAGAATCTCATGCAGCTTGGTGATGCGCTCCATCTCGCGCGACTTGGTATCGTCGTAGTCGGACGGCACGTCTTCTGCAGCTGACTGAGGCGGTGCGCCGCGGCCGTGGGACCGTCCCGCAGGCACTACCTGGGACTCTGTGAGGTATATAAATGACATGCCTGGGTTGTCGCGCTGTTGCGCCTCGCTGAGGCGTGGCCCGCCTGCTGCCCCTCCGCCGCCTGTTGCTGCTGCTGACTTGCGAAACATGGCTGGGCCAGCCTCCTTGGAGACGCGGTCGTAGAGGGAGCGTCGTGCTTTGTCCTGGAGACTCAACGGTCGAGAAGATCTGGAGCGCTGTATCGTAGGCTGGGATGTTGCTGCAGAAGGATGAGAAAGTCAGTTTAGACAAGCGAACAAGGACAAGAAGGAGGGGCAAGGGCTCGAGAGAAAGGCAGCAGCAACAACAACACCAACAACAACAATGGGAAGCAAGGCAACGTACCAACAAGCAGATCGTATGCAGCTGGATTCAGATCCTCAAGGGATCCGTCCAGTCTGAGCGGTGTCCGACACTTTTGACAGTACATATTTCAAAAACGTCGCATTGCTGGCGACCAGCAGACGTGCAGCTAGGCGGCGTTGGTGTCATGCCCGTGTGACGACGAACAACCGAGATACGAAAGGAAACACTGACGTTATCAGCAGGCAGCACAGGGGGGTTGCACAACGCCAACCGACCTGTCTTGGAACGACCTCTTTAGGAACCTGAGTACAGAGGGGTTGCCGGTCGCCTTTGCGCTGCTCTACAGGGGTCATGGGCAAGTAGCAGGTACTTCGCCGCGCACATCTATAGGCGCTTGATATGCTAACAGACACCCTGTCTCGGGACCTACAGTGGGTCGGTTCAGCCCTACGGGCCAAAGTCCACACCCCAACCGTTCACAGGGCCGATTGGCAGGGATTCCAGCCCACGGCAGCTCGGCGCGTCTTTTGACGCGTTCTCGAGTATAAGTACCCATTGTGTGGACGCGAGTCGGCGTTTTGGGAGGGATAGCAGCCGAAGATGGAGCCAGCCACGAAACGAAGAAAGCCTCCCACTGCCCAGCACGACGAGGACGACGAGGACGACGAGGACGACGAGTTGTTCCTGGAACCTGACGAGCTGAATCGCCGACGAGACCCGGATTTCCAGTTGCAGCAGAGCAGAGACCTGGCTGCGCGCAAGCTCAAGTCGAGGTTCGAGGATATTTTCACCAAGTATGGGCGGGACTTTGAAGGGATTGGCGACGAAGTTGATATCATCAGCGGTCGTCTAGTAGTGGACAATGGCCATGTGCAGTCTCTGATCCCAACGGAATTTGGAGGAGGTGGCGTCGACGGCGGTGATGGTGATGATGATGATGATGATGATGATAAGGATGATGGCAAATCGACCGATGAAAAGGACCAAGCGCATGTTGATTCTGCAACGATGCCCAATGACCCATTTCAGTCTTCAAATCAAGCCCTGTCGCAAATGAGACCAAGAATGTCTTCGATATTAGGACAACAAACCTCACATCTCACGCCACTTTCGTCCTTTGATTCTTCCACATTTCAAAAGTCTCACCTGGGGCTCGATCCCGCCTGGTACACTCCTGAACTACCGTCGGCCTTTCGCCAGTCTCTCAGTATCGATCCAGCATGGCAAGCGCCAGATCTGCCTGCCTCGGCTTTCCTCCGGGACAACAACCAGCAGCCTCCACCGAAGATTACGAGGAAAGGCCTGCATGTATCACTCGGGGCCGATGCAGATGAAGAAGATAATATCTTCTTTGACCAGAGAGCTTTCGATGCTGAGAACCAGGAAGGACCAACGTCGCCACTCATCAAAAAGTTCCCCGGTCTAGACAGCAGCCCCAACGATAATAACTACAATGATCTCATCAACCAAGTTATGGAGAATCTGCCGTCTTCACCACCAGAAGTGCGAAAGATGCGAACGCTCAAATCTTTGGGAAAACCCACGCCTTTGGGTTTACAAAGTACCAAAAAGAACCCCGCAGCGGATGGCAAGAAGAGGAGTGCGCAAAGCAGCAAACACGACATGCCACTGGCAGTGGATGGGGCCAACTTAGCCCCAGATATGCCTGACCCTGACGCGCAGAAGACCGTGCATGATCTGACTGAAGAAGCTCTCTGGGAAGACGCCGACCTGGACTCGTTCGTGGATGTCACAGGAGTCGATCTGTGCACGTCTTCCAGCCCGCGGCTCTTCGTGGATATCAGATTCACGACGCAACAAGCGGGTCAGAATGAGGCCATGGATGACATCGCGGCTGCAGAGACCAACAGACAACGCAAGACGAAAAGGGTTGATAAAGTGGCAAAGAACGCACCAAGGGCAAATCTGCCAGTCAGGCACTTTCAGAGAAACGTTGTTGACCCCGACTTCAACTTCTCAGATGAAGACGAATCAACCCTTTTGCCCAAGAGAAAGCGGCTTTCAAACACTGGGTTTACTACTCCAATGGGACTATCAATAGAGCTGCCAACAGAACTGTCAAACAAAGTCTTAGAACTCCCAGACGAAACATCACAACCACTTCCTCTGCAGGAAGAGAGGCCAAAGCCATCAACAGAAGAATCAGAAGCATTAAAACCAAAACGCGGTCGACCACGATCCCGGAAGCAGGAGCCTAGATCATCACGCGCAGTGGTGCAACCTTTGCAAGGACCACAGACGAGCCCATCGCCGATGCCACCACAATCACCGCTACTAAGCGAACTATTCCTTCAGTCAGACTCCAACAAAGCAGCCCTGCAAAATGAGCCCGCCGCGGACACAACCACCGACGTCGCAACCTCGCTACCAATACCACACACTCAACAACAGTCTTCTCCCGAGCTCGGCGACTCAATCACGGTGACAGCAGACACGACAGCAGAATCTCGAGCTCAACTTCACTCCACATTTAAGGCCACGGCCAAGACCAAGTCTCAGCCCAAACGGATACAAAAGAAATCCCCCGCATCAACAGATCTAAAAACACCAAAAGTCGACAATGGGATTTCCACAGCTCCAGCCACAGCAGCAAGCCTCATTTCCCTCTTTCCAGATGCCGAAGACGACGGGGAACAAGACACCGAAAACGAAACCTCCTTTAGCCTCTCTGATTTCCCACCCTCAGGCCGCCGCCATCACCACCAGCCTCTGGTCCACCGACCTTTCCACCTTCCCACTGCCACACCACGACCATCAGCATCTTCTCGTAATAGCAACCTCACTACCACCACACATACAATAACAACAACCACTCGTATCCCAACAGACAGGAAGAATCGAAATCCACCCAAACATCACGACGACACTTCGCTCCCGATCAACGACTCCCGGTCCGCAGAGTCACGCGCATTCTTCGCAACCCCATCCGGCAAAGACACGGCAGATTTAGCATCAGCACGAAGCGCAACGGAAGAAATAGGCCCCAGCAAAATCCACAGACCCAAAAAGCGCAGACAGCTAGCGTACAGCGTCGTTCGCGTGCGAAAGGCCAGCGATATAACGACGGCTGATTCTCCTGGCAGCAGCAAAGACAGTAGCCAACGTCGCCAACAACGACCAGCAAAACGACAACGACCCACCCAAGATTCAAGCCCGACAGCCGCTATCGTGCACACGCCTGGCGGCTCGAGGCGACGGTGTGGTGATGATGGGTGGCAGTGTGAGAGGGACTTTTGTTTCGTCTGTACGTGAGCTGGCTAGGCAAGGCACGGCGAGAGCGCTCATTGTGTTCACACGTGTAGATTTAGGCGGGAAAAGAGCAGAATTATATATGTCAGAAGTACATTGGAATGTTTCCATAACCGAGGGAAAGAGGGAAGACAGACAGACAGACAGACACATCCTCTCATAAGCACAGCAGCAATTATTGATGATGGCCACAATTCCATCGCACACTCGAGACTTGGTTGAGCCTTGTTCAAGTTTTCTGGTACTTCTTTTCAATAACCCAATACCGTATCATCAAAGATTGAACAAACAAGACCAATCGCGTGCCGCAGACCAGCGCAACCACAAAAGCAACACCCACACAAGCAATGCACGTCACATTTAATCATTCTGAATTCATATAGCATTTTGATTTTTCTCAGTTCTGACAACGACAAATTATCAAGCTCTCCTCCCCAACACCACCTCTCTCCCATATTCGGACCACTCTGGCAAAAAGGAAACCGTCTGTTATGCAAAGCTCCGCTACTCCTGCACAAAACCACAAGACCAAAAACCCGAAAATTTGACAAAAACCAACGAATCTGCACTCCTTGCTGCCATTCTTTCTCTTCTTCCCCAACTTCGCACGCTCTGCCTTGTTTGCCCGTTCGCAACTTGAGATTGTGATGTGGTCATGGTTAAAATACCACACTCCGCCCTCAAAGGGTCAGATACGGGACCTTTCGATTTCGGGTTCTGCCCATCTGTGTCATGCACCAGCTTTGACGGACACATGTATCTCGCCCTGAATTTGTGATCATTATATGAATAGATCAGCGAATAATCCACATTTCTCTCTCGACGCTCTTTGAGCCCGTGAAGAGTGTTGACCCGACCCTTCACGTATTCAACACATGAGATATGCTGGTATGAGATACTTCCTTCCTTCCATTGTGATCCGAGGTACATGCTGTCGCCCTAGAGACGCTTGGATGAGAGGTGGGAAAAGATTCATATGCCATTGTTTTCGCTATCACAAGAAGACGGTGTCCTCGGGTATCTTCAATTATCTCGAGGCCCTCGCAGAATGGCTCCAAGAATGCAGCTCGTGGGGATGTGGTAGGCAATACATGACCCCACAAGACTTTGTGGACTGGCGATGGTTTGCTCAGTTGATGACACCTGGTGCACCGTTCATATAGGCCTGTAGGTTGGCCTCATCGCGGATGGGGTTGAAGTAGGGGTGAGCCATAGCTTCCTTAGCGGTCAGGCGCTCCTGTTACACGTGGTTAACGATCATGCAAAACGCAAGCCAGAGTGTGGGAAAGCAGGAGAATGGGAGAATGACGAACTTGGTGGTCGTAACGCAACAACTTGTCCAAGAAGTCGATAGCCTCATTGGTGACGAATCGCTGGTTGTCAGCGTTGACAAAACTGTGCCAGGGCTTTCTCTGGAAGCGGCCAAGAATATCGTCGTATTGCGCATCCAGCTCAATCTCGTACTTGTCGAGATAGTCGAAGAGCTCGTCTGTGCCCAGTACCTTTGCAATTTTGACCAGCTGGTCGGAATTCGAGTTGCCGTGGAAGAAGGGCTCCTTTCTAAAGATCATGGACGCGAACATGGCGCCGAGACTCCACATGTCCAGGCTGTAATCGTATTCCTGGAAGTCTACCAGCAACTCGGGACCCTTGAAGTACCGCGATGCAACACGAACGTTGTACTCTGTTCCGGGGTGGTAGAACTCAGCCAGACCCCAATCAATCAAACGCAACTAAAATGCGAGTGTTAGAAGTCAGTTTCGCAGAAAATGTGGAGAAACGCAGCGACTCCTTTACCTTTCTGTTCTCATGATCGATCATAACGTTATGAGGTTTCACATCTCGGTGCATGATGCCCTTGCTGTGACAGTAGTCTAGCGCCTTCAGGAGCTCGGAAATGTAGAAGCGTACGTCAAAGTCGTTGAACTTGGGGTACAACGTCCTGAAGTCCGTGTTGTTAACGTATTCGAAAATCAAGGACGGTGTCTTGCTCTGTACATAGTTTGCATCGTCAGAAAATGGGGGTCCAAACAAAGGAGGAGGCGTGGTTAGAATCGACAGGGTCTGTAACCTCCAGTCTGCGGGTGACGCGGTGACTGGAGCAACAGAGAGCCATAGAGACGAAATATAGGGATTATAATCACCTGCGAATCCCTCACAACATCCAACAGTGCCACGATATTTGGTCCTCCAGCCAAGTTCTGCAGAATCTTGATTTCACGCTTAATTTTCTTCTTCTTGACAGGCTTCAGCACCTTGACGACGCATTTTTGGTAGTTGACGATGTTGATGCCCTCGAACACCTCCGAGTATTTCCCGCGGCCTGCGTGAGTACGTGTCACATGTCAGAATATTTTCCTCGCAACAATGAGGTCACGCGGGTAGATGGGTGGGCGGGTTGTTAACGAACCGATCTTGCGGACGACTTCGTAGTTCTCCAGCATGCCCCAGCCTAAATTACCAGCGAGGTTGTTAGTTGATGTGTGTATACCAGAATGCCAGACGCAGCAGCTGGACGCGACCGCGACAGCACGCGGCGGCGCAGCGCAGCGAAAGGGTTGGACGGGACTGACTGATGTTGACGCTGTCGTAGTCCCAGTATGCACGGGGCATGTTCTGGTTGACGTCGGCGTACACGCGAGCCATGATTGCTGGCGGTGCTCGATCAGCAAGACACAGGCGCGTCTGAAGCCTCCTTCGAGAGTGACGTGAGCGGAAGAGTTGAGTGGGGAGGAAAGCGGTCTTGAGTCTGGTCGACGCCCTCTGGTCCTGGCTGGCGATGGTTCGTGACTTGGGACCCGCGCCGCAGAATCAAGGTGGGATGTCGTTATCTTCAGCCGCTAGCGCGAAATGCGGGCTGGGAAGGCAGGCAGTGCAAGGTCTGGACCCCTCAGGGTTCGGGTTACATTCACACTCTGGACCGCAAAAGGAAGGCGCAGATCGGCTTTTTTTTTCTTTGCAGGCAGCAAGTACTTGGTACCTAGCTACATTAGCCGCATTGTTATACTGTGTAGGCACCGTTTATAACAAAGAGCAAGACCACAAACACTAGGACTCCAGCACAAAGCAAGTCATAAAAGTTAATGTTTGATCAGCTGATATTTCGAGGGGCGTGTTAAATGACGTTATATTCCTGCAACCTGAACAATGCTTCGTCTATGTTCAGGTGACCAAAGCAATTACATGCCTAGTTGTTGCATAGATTTGGGCAACTTTCAACCTGGTCATTGTAAAGACATGGCTCCATAGGTAGCAATGTAGCACGGCATCTTTGCAACTTCGAAGTCTGCATACTCGTCTGGTTGCTTTGATTGCATGTGTCTGATCTGCCCATTCCCATGCCATTTGCGTGCTCGGGACGTTTGCTGCAACAGGCTGGGCATTGGTGTCCAACTTTTAGAAGGACCTGCCACCAGCGCATTGTGCTAGGAACATGATTGACGTACAGCACGTAGGCCCCACAACACCCAAAGCTTCTTCAAGAGATCTGCGCTCTTGCCAAAGTGTTGTGGCTGACTGATCTCACAGCGCTCGCCGGTCGAAAGGCCACAGAGAGGCCGTTTACTACCAAAGTGATATGATTAGCTTCCGTTCATTCAGAATATGTAGGAGCGCAAGATGTATCAGGATACGATTTCAGAGAGAAGATTATTGCTCAACATAGTCCTCCGTGAAGACACAAGTACAACAGCTAGGCTGTATGCACCTGAGCCATTCCTTTGGACGTTCAGACTAAGGATGACGATACTAAAGGTTTTTCATCATGATAAGATGTTTGCAGTGTAGGCAAAAGGAAAAGTTGCGGAGAAACTCACCATCAGGGCGACGTGCTGTGTACGTAGACAACATGTACTGAATAGCCGATATTCGCAGTCCTCGAAAACCACCGGAACTTTCTCATTAGCCTTCATCATCGTATGTGATTCTTCGCCGCTGAGCCGTATGTTGAGCAGCAGATCCAGATGTTTCCATGTCGTCATAGGCCAACACATCCAAGCCGGCCTCAACGACATCCCAGGTCCTCTTGCGACGCTCTGGGTCGGGCTCCCATTGCTTCTTATTGCTGTTCCCGCTGCCGCGCTTCTTTTTCTTCTTGTTCTGTTTCTTCTTCTTGGTGCTATTGGTAGCCACAACAGCAGCTTGTGCGCCTTCATTATCCGGCATCTCGCCTTCTTCGAGTTCGCCGTCGTCAGGATCGAGTTGCATGGGAGATGAGGAGTTGCGTCGGCGCTGTGCTTGGCCATTTTCTTGTTCTCGCCGGAGGGTCTGCAGCTCAGAATGTCGGAATATGGCGATTTGCTCGTCGGTCAAGGTGCGCTTCACGCCATCTGGATAATAGCCTAGACCATCATCCTCTTCCTCTGCCTCTGCCTGCTCCTCCCCCATATCGCATGTAGCCGCATTGGGGTTGAAGAAGTCGTGCGAAAATGTCGAGACAGAGCAGGCGCCGAAGTGAGCTTCGTGGAATGCAAAGAGGTCTGTCTATCGCATGAATTAACTTCGAGATAAGCCCATGATACGAGCAAGTGACAGATACCTCTGTAATCTGTGGAAGACGAAAAGCGCCGGGAAGGCTGCCTCCCAGTTGCGCCATTGTGAACGCGGTTGCGAAACGATTTATAGCTCTGGGCCCGCGAAAATTAGCGCACAGACAGGATACATCCGTTAATGTGCAGGAGCGGCGCGAGAATTGGCGCCGCTTTCCGGACAGGTGTTGATGAAAGCGTCGTCACGTCCATGACACGTGGTGTTGGAGGGTTGTGAGAGGCGGAAGATGAAACTGAATTCGCGATTCACAGGTGTTGAAAGTTGGAGGGCTACCAGAAGTGGGGAGGCAGGGATAAGCTCAGAGCGCTGCGGGAGAACTTGCATATTCTCTGAGCACTGTGGTTGGCCCACTGGATGTATAGTAAGTACATTCAGATACTCTTTCTACAACACAAGAGTCGCCAGATTGCTAAATGTCTGATTTGGCATTGATTTTGAAGACAGGATGGGAGAAGAATTCCAATTTCATTGTCAGTTGACAGTCCAGGGTTCATTTCTCTGTTTGCTGCAAAGTTCAGACGTTGCATCGCAGCAGACGCTCAATATTCGCTTCGAAAAAGCCATAGACAAATCTATGCGTGTCCCTACTTTACGCAATTCGACGAGTGAAGCCGCAAATCGTTGGTGAAAATTTCCTGGATTTCTGAAACCGTCGGAGGACTAAAATGATTTCGCCTACTGTTTCCCACCAAAATATGGCGCCAATGCTCAACTATGAGCCTGTTTGAGCAGCAGCATGGCGCTCTCGAAAGCTTGTACAACCTGTTCATCTGCAGTACATCAGATCAGCCGAGGTCAACGCACAACCCGTAGAAGCAACACTCACAGTTTCGTCGCCTGGATTCTAGTTCGTTCTCTCTGAGCTTAACAAAGTGGGAACGAGTTTGCAATCGCTTGGTCGCGCGTTCGTTGTCATGTGCAGATGCGGCCGAGCCCCATATGTTGAAGTACTGTTCAAAGATCGTTGCCATTAGTGAAGCCCACACTTGCCTATCCGACAACGGGGACGAGCTTATTTGCGTACTTTCACGAGCGCGCCAAATTCCGCCATGAGCTCTTTTTCACGCGCGTTGGCGTCTTCAAGAGATTTTTCAAAGGTCGACTCGAGGTCGCTCCAATCAAACGGAGGCAGACTGCTTGGAGTGCCTCCTGGGGAATCAGATCCATCTGGGGATGTTAGACGTGCTCGTGCAGGGTTGGCGGCACTGCCATTCGCATTTTCATTTCCATTTGGCTGCTGCAGGCTTTGACGAGAACCAGGTACCGACTCGATGGTCTTGCTGGAACATGATCCCGATTGTAGGTGTTCGCTTTCTTGATGTTCCGGCTCCATCTCGTCGTCCTGAATTTGGTCGTCCGCAGCCGCTTTGTCTTGATCTTGCGGCTCAGAGTTTGTTGACTCGGACTGAGAGGGCTCCTGTGGTTGCTGCAATAGAGACTGTGTAAAGTCTGGTGGTGGCAGAGGAGGTGTAGTCGACCTCGCGTTTTCGTCCATTGGAGCCGTGTTTCCTGGTTGGGCACGCTGCGCGTTGTGTCTGGTGGAAAGCGCCGGTGAGCGCGGCTCTTGCTATGAGATGCAAGAGCGTTTCCTTTGTGTGACGAGGCTTTGCTGCGTTGCCCGTTCTAAAAGCACAATGGTGGTTTGAGCGTCGAGTCCTTGATTCAATCTGCCTTGCTCGAGCATACGGTAGGCTTGAAAAATAATATTGAAACTTGATAGCGTCAGTCTCTACCTAAGTAGCATTGAAAGGTGGGATCTATGAGAATGTGAAGTTGATCGCGAGTTCTCTCTGTGGATTTCCATAGCCAAGTACTGAGTACCTAGGTACTTAGCGGTACTGTCTTCCTAGGGGAGACTGGCGCACCAGGCCTGTCCCTGTAGAGTATGGAGCTGTCACAAGCCACCAGAGCCGCCCAGGGGCTTTCTGCCTGCTGACCACAGGCGCCTGTGTGACCGCAAAGGGAGGAATGACGACGGTCGCTACGCAACTTCCCTCAGGGACCTTATCAATGTTAATCAGCCTCGAATTGGTCTACAAGCAACCTTCCACTAATCCAGCAGGCAACGCAACTCATGATAAATTCTCTACCCTCGAATAAACCCGCCACCTGCTCATTGCCTTCTACATCGCAATCTCCACTTTGAGACTTGAACACTATAGCCTCATCCAGATGATATCACCGTACGATACCTCCCGAGGGCGCCCGCGACCTTGACCGAGTCCCTTGGTCGATGAGATATCAGAAGACAAGACTGCTACAATACAGCAGACCGTTCGAGTGTGGGACTGCCCAGCATGAACTGCGATATCTGCCACCGATCCCATCATCCACAGAAGCTTCCCTTTTTGTGTGCCGTCGATGCGAGGAATCGGCTGTACGAAGGGCGCATTGCCCAGGCTACCGCGCTGCTCGCGAACGAGACTCTTGAACAGCAGATCAACACGATTCTGTCCGATTCGACCGCCTCTTCTCGCCCAGATGGACTCGCCAAGACCGTGCGCAGGGACGCGATGAAGTCTGAGGAGACACAAGCTGCCGATAGGACGAGCCAAATCATTGCACGAGCAGACAAGCTACGCGCCGAGATTGAGGCTGCAAAAGCAGAAATCGAAGAGCGCAAAAAGAAAGTCGCGAGAAGGAAGGCGGACTTTGCAGAGGCCTCGAGCGGCGTCAACGCGCGCCGCACCAGGCTGCTGGAAGGGACCAAGAGGTCTGTGCAGATGACCAAGTACAGATGGAACCAATGCTCTGAGAACACAACTGCCACACGGGGCTTTCTGTGCATGGAGGCTGCACGAGTCTATGGTCTCCGTCGCATCAAGAGAATCAACAAGTATGAGCTGGGAGGTGTCGAGATGGTGGACTTGCCTGGCATGATCCGTACGTTGACTGCTACCTTGTTCTCCGTTTGCGCCTATCTTATGCTAACAAGACACAGATGCGTCGCCAGAACTGATAACCAACTCTTTAGCACATATCGCACATATACTGATGCTGGCTTCCCACTACCTGGCTATTCGTCTACCAGCAGAGATAACTTTGCCTCACAGCGACTATCCGAGACCAACCATCTTCACCCTGTCACACTCGTACCGCCACGGCGAGGTCGTGTTTCCTGGGGCAGTCGCCTTACCTCCGACGACACAGACAGGCCATAGCACCAAACATGTGTCTCGGCCTCGGCCTCTTTTCATCGACAAACCGCTGTCGATTCTGGCAAAAGACGATCCATCGTCCTATTCCCTATTCATTGAAGGAGTGGTTCTTCTCGCATATGATATTGCCTGGGCGTGCTGCACCCAAGGAGTTCCGATAGGCGATAAATCATCGTATGAGGATGTGTACAACATGGGCCGTAACTTATACAACCTTCTCATAGGCAATCAGCTCATCAACAACCCCGCATTGCGACTTGCTCAAACCCCTGATGAAACCGAGCCTCCTGAGATGTTTCCCAATCCGCTAGGAGGAAACATGATGGGCCGTTGGTCTCACGGCACGACACATACATTTCTTGGCAGCGCGGAGGGCAATGAGTTTCTCAGGGGCTTTCAGCTTCCGAGTCCAGTCAAGCTGGCCGATCGCCTCAAGAAGAAGATGCTTAATGATGCAGATGGACTTGACTGGGAGATGCTGGAAGACGAAGCTTGGGCACCTGATGAGCCCATGGAAGCGGGCGTGCAAGGCAAGCACCATCGCGGAGGACGTTCCGAGCAGCGTCTCTTTGGTGTAGAGAGCATCATGTCAACTGCTACTGTCAGGACGCTTGCTGACTCGACTAAGCGGGAAGCCCCAAGATTGGACCTAGATCAGCCGTCATCCCCGGAAAACGCAAAAGGTTCTGGTACAAGTGGGTGGACAAAGATCAAGTCGCGGTGAACAAGCTCAGACCCGGGCCCGGGCTTTGCCTGTTGATTATTGTTGCTTTGTGCTGCGGCGCAAGCACATTGCAAAGAATAACAAGACCAAGCTTATACGCTGGACCATGAGAGGTGGCAGCCAGACTGTCACGCCGACAATGAAGTTTGGTATCCACAGAAATGTTCTGATAAATCCACCATGTTGATGAAATTGCAGACTCGCTGCGGATCTCACGGCTTGCCAATATTTGTACTGAAAAGGTAATACTTGGCTTTGCATCAGTGGGTTTCTCTGCTGTCTTCTTGCAGATGAAGCAAGGTTGGGGAGGAGAATGGCAATCCAAATGAGCGTTCAGCCAAGGTCTACTGGAACAAGAGCAGATATGCAGGAACGTTGAGTATGGGAAATATACCCTCATGCAATCAACGCCGCCGGGTACGAGCGAGATGCCGTACATAAAAGTGCTGGTGGTCAGTCAAGATACGTGACATCTGAAAATACGTTTCACAGCTTTCATCCTGTCAATTGCTTTACATGGACACACGTTCTTCTGATTATTGACAAGTTACTCAAACCAAGTACACTACACAGGCTCGAGGATTGGCCCTAGTATCCCAAAACCAGGCTCTTGAGCTTCTGGAAATCGGGCGTGCCGTAGCCGGTTACCGGGTCCCAGCCAGTGGTGGCGTTCCATCTGGCGCCAGGCACCTGGCCGGCGCCCTCAGGCTCGGTGCCTCCAGTCTGCGTGTTGTAGCCCAAGCAACCAATCGAGTAGCCGGCGGTGATGTCGGTCAGGACCTCGGCGCCATGGGCATAGATCAAGGGGTTCAGCCAGCCGAGGGTCGACTTGCCAGCGCGCAGACGCGCATCGTTCAACAAGCCCACGATGCCGGCCCACAAGGGCGCGGCAGCGCTGGTACCGCCGCTGCCCTCGAGGATGCCCCCATAGACAATCTCGTAGTCTGGCGTGACCGAGTGGGCGGCGACATCGGGGAAGCCACGGCCCGAGAAGTTGGTGTACTGGCCGTAGTAGGCGAGAGTCGAGTTGGAGACGTGGTCCTTGATGTAGGCGTCGACGGCCGCGGTTTGCCAGGAGGGCTGGGCAAAGTAGTTGCTGAAGCCGCCGGAGCTGCCGTCCCAGGCGATTTCGGGGGTGAGGTTGATGGTGCCGCCGACCGAGGTCAGGTAGGGGCAGGTGGCGGGGAAGATGGCGTTGAACTCGACCGTGTTGTTGTCGGGGGCCAGGCAGCCGGCGCCGACGCCCAGGTCGCCCGAGGACTCGAAGACGGTGATGCCGCGGAGGCCGAGCTGGCCAATGAGGTTGCAGGTCAGGACGGCGTAGTCGTAGGGGACGGACTGGGACAAGATGTTAGACTGTGGCTGGACGATGACGACGGTGCTTGGACAGGTGCAGAACGCAGCGCATCTCGTGGCTCGAGTGCTTCATGGAATTGGCAACTCACGTCTTCTTCGTCACCGTATGAGTTGGAGATGACGGGTGGGAGGGAGCCGCTGGGCTGAGACAGCAGGTAGCGGTAGTATGTCACGTACGGCTCGTTCTCGTTGTCAGCCGCAGTCGGCTGGTCAATGTTGGGGACAAAAGGTCTGTCAACGGGAGGGGGGGGGGAAAGGTCAGCATCAGCAGCAGCAGCAGCAGCAACGGAAACAAAACATACGGTGAGCCTCCAGTGATGTACTCAACCACGGGCAAGGGGTGCGCAATGCCCACAATGTTCTGCACATCGAGGTTGGCCTCGCCGTCCTCGGCAGTGGCGATGTCCTGGTCGTTGGTGGCGTTGGCAATGAGAACGACGGAGAAGTTCTGCGTGGGAATGCCAAACAGCTTCTCATACTCAAACAGGTCCGAGTAGATGGCCGACTCGTTGAGGAAGCTGCCGAAGCCGACGGAGCTGCCGGAGGTGGCCGAGGCCGAGTAGTTGCCGACGTTGTACAGCTCCTTGAGGCAGGCTGGCGAGAGGCCGACGCGACAGGCTGCGTCAATGGTGGCGGCGCGCGAGACGAGGCCCCTCTTGTTGTCCACGACAGCGCGAGGCTCGGACCTCGTCTTTGCTGCGCTGGCGATGGGCGTGTACGCCCTGGAGCTGCCAATGTACAGGCCCGGGTCGACCAGCACAATGTGCTCATCGACGCTGTCCGGGAGACTGTACGAGAGCGTGCGCAGCTTGGTCGTGCCAGCCTTGGTGTACGACTCGTACGAGGCGTTGAGGAGCGTGTTGGCCACGTCGAGCGTCGCCGCAAAGTCCACAAAGGCGCCGTCGACCTTGTACGCCGTCACGCCGTTGCTCTCGAGCCAGGAGGTGACGTCGGACACGGCGTCGCTCGAGGGCGCAAAGTACGAGCTGACCGTGGCCTGGTCCCAGTGGCTGCCGTAGTTTGCGCTTCCCGGGGTCGACACGTCGAGCAGCTGGGTCTCGAGCTGGTCGATGTTTTGCATGGTCAGCGCGAGCGTAAAGGTCTGCACCGTGTCCGCGGCAGGGCTGCCAGCGGCCGTCCATCCTGCTGGGACGGCAGCATAGTGCGAGTATGTCGCGGCCTGGACGAGAGGCAGCAGGAGGGCGGCAGCTGCGCCGGCAGACAGAGAGAGGCCAGAGGTTCGAGGCATGATGGCTTGACTTTCAGCGAGGGAACCCGAGCGAGAGAGAAAGACACACACACACAGAGAGAGAGTGATCAAGAGAGAGAGAAAAAAGAGAGAAGGGTTGGATTCTCCTTGGATGCTCGTCCACTGGGCATTGCCTCTCGCGCTCCGTCCTGGCTCTCCATCGCCAGGGAGAATGCCCTCCTTTTATATCCTGGCCTGGCTTGCTTGGCCGATACGCTCGTCTCCCCTTTTCTTGTCCATCGATCGTGCTTCTGCATGGCGGTGTCTGGCTGCCGATGGTGTAATATCGGCACCTTATCCATACATCCATGGCTGCAGCACTTCTGGTCGTGTCCCATGCCCGTGCTGTCGACCGACGTCACGAAGTTGCGGCCAGGGTGCCAGACAAAGGGCCCAGCATGCGCTGATCACCTCTTTCTCGAGATAGATAGCGACCTGCGCGTGCAGCGTGCGTCCGTTGGCGCAATGGAACCTCAGCATGCAGGTCGCTGCAGCGCGTGTGGATAAGACCCTCGCCCGCCCACCGTGCTGCATATTCAGGCCCACCAATCCCATCTCCTGCTGGGAATGGAGCAGAAGCTTGATGCCTATTCTGGAAGGTCGACCAAAGGTGGGGTGGGCGTTCGTCCTCGATGCGAACTCTATGGTAGGCAAGTCGCTCGCTTGGATGATGCGTCGACAGGGCCCTTTCGTGAGCTTGGCACCGGCGCTTTGGTCTGCGTCAAGGTGCACAGACTGCAGGCGATATGAGACGATGGATGGGAACCTGTATGCGCTCCTTGTTCTAGAAGTGCTTTGTCAGAAGAAAAAAGGGAAAAAAGGGAAACTCGAGGACTGCGATCATGTAACCTCGGCCGGACTGTCTGTGAGCCCCGTTGATAAAGCCAAGTGCCTCGTTCATATCACGGCCAAGATGAACAGATTGTTTGGCATTTTGGATGCGCAGACACAAGAAGGCCTCTGGGTCCTTTGGGCCCTTGCTCACGTGCCGGTTGATGGCGTTCTACGCCCACTTTATCAAGTATATCGCTGCCGATATCGTGTCCGGCTGACATGTACGTTTCCGCGCTCGGTAGTCCACTCGTCGGTGCAGCCAAGTCGTTGAAAGTGTATTGCTTTATTTATTTATTTTTATTTTTATGTCTAACAGTTAAAGACCCCGTAATGCAACATTTGGTTGATTCGATAACATCTAGCTTGAAACCCGCACGAAGGTGACTATGGTCAGTCAGTGTATGCCACATTTGTACGGACTTTTGGGCATGAAGAGTCAGGTGCAAGACGGGCATGGGTGTACTTGTCCGCATATGCAAAGCCAATGCAGCCAATCACACACTGCGCAGTGTCTGTGTTTAGGTCGAGCAGCACAGTAGACAAGATACGTACATTGGTATATTGCCAGAGATCCTCGAGTGACTGTCAACTTCCTCGTGCTGCTAGTGTCTCTCAGCCTTGTTGTATGTTTCCATCTTCAATGCTAGGCACTGGACCAAACGATCGACCATCATAGTGTGATATCCTCAGCATCGAGATCTGACCTCTTGGCCTTGCGCACTTTTGTATTTGCCCCATGTATCTATCTGTCTGTCTACGCCACTCTTGAAGGCATATCAACACTCTCCTTGGAACACAGGACGAGCCTCGTACAAATCAAGACCACTTCTCCGGCATATGTGAGCCCTTCTCAAGAGGACTGTGCTCTATCTCGCATATGCTCTTCACTGCACCGTACAGGTCAGTAAGCTACACGACGTCTTCGCCTCTGCTGTGACACAATCCAGCTCCAATCTTGAGGTACTGGCTGCCTTGCATGCTCACCGATATGACCAGCATCCAGGAAAAGGATCTCCCTTCTTTCAAGCAGGACGCATGGCATCGGCAGATCCGCAGCTTGCCGACCTCCACAACGCCAGCACAGTAAAGTGACTACAAAAAGATCTCAACCAACCCCGCATCGTGGCGGGCGCTCATTGACTGCCTTGCGACTACGTGTGCGACTCGACATGTCGTGTCGATACAATATGACTGTCCAAAATATCCGGGCTGCCACACTCTCGCCCCCGTCACTGCAGAATGTAAGCGTGGCGAAGGGCATAGACCACACCAGATCGTCGACAGAGGAGTGCATACGCCTCCACCAAGTATGTATGGCTGGTTATGAATTTGGTACCAAGTCGGGGGGGGGGGGCTCCAAGCTAGCCAGGCAGTCACTCGCGTAGCCTGATCTCCACAGTTTTGAAGCAGGCTACAGAGTCCCATTTGTATATATATGGGAAAAGAAACAGTGACTGGGAGGCGGCATGTACAAGTAGACATGAGATGATAGTAGCACGGGACAGAGAAGGGCGACTATATAAACCGCACCTGGCACGTACAGTCTTCCAAAACACACTCCCTCACGAGCCACCTTTCATCTTTCAAGTCATCTTCTTCCCAATAATCCCACGACATTCCAAGAAAGTTCGTGTTTGTGTGTGTACCTACATAGTCCTGGTGCTTCCACGAGCCCAGCATGGCCACCCAAGCAAACCACCGCCCCCTCGCCATCCTCGAGGACTGGCAAGACGGCTCCATGCCCTCTTCAAACCCGTCAGCTGCAGTCAAAGACAGAAACAAAGAAGAGACTCAAGACAGAACCCGTACAACAAAGCCATCGACAGCACCACCACCACGACCAGCACAGCACGTCGCTGACATCCGCCATGTCCTTCAATATCAGGACTCGACTGGAAGAGTCATCAAGAGTGAGTTTGTCCCCACTGACATGTGAGCCTACAAACTTGCCGCTGGCTCCATCTGGTCTAACTTGCCCTCTCCTTTCCAGCGCGGACTAGTGAGATCCCCTTCAGAAACATACAAAACACCGACACCATCAACAACGACGGTGGCGGTGCCCAGGCCCGCAAACAGAAGCCACCCGTCTTCGAAATTGTCACAACCGTTGAAACAGCGTCTCGCAACGACAACACCACTGAGCTCGTCCAGCATCGTCGTCCCCAAACTCTCGTTCTGGATAGCTCGGATGACAGTGAGAGTTGCGTGAGTTACGACGATGATATTGTCTCAACGTATGACGGCCGTCCTGGTCGACGACAGAAGGGAACGAAAAAGTACGTATGCCGCCATGTTTCTTCTTCTCGTTCGTCCCAATCCAACCTGTGTGTGTGTGTGTGTGTGAGAGAGAGAGAGAGAGAAACAAAGATATCCGTCGAGGAAAAAAAAATAGAGCGGGGTGTGACAGATTCACCAATCTTGAAGCCTACATCGCATCTTTGCTCGCAGCCCTCAACCCAGAACCACTCCCCATTCCAGATCATCATTCCCACAAACAGTTCAAACAAAGCTAAGCCATCCCCCCCAAAAAGAATGATAATCCACTCCCCACACCTCATCGCAGCCCTCAACGCCACCATTGGCACCTACCCAGACATAGACCTCCTTCACACCACCGTCAGCCTCCCAGCGCCCTACGCCGCCTTGATCCACAACCGCGCCGCGCTCTTCTCGTACCGCACAGCACAACCACCCTCCCACGACCCGCAGTATGCGGCCACAACAGCAGCCCACATCGACATCCTCCTCGGGTACCTGGATTCCATCTACGGCGCACGCATCCGCGAGGAAGAAGCCCGCCATTGTCAGCAGTACCCCCATACCCCAAACAATAAACCCGTCACGACATTCAACTGGATCTGGCTCCTCTACAAACCCGGCGAGGTTGTCTACAAGCAAGTCACCGACATATGGACGGCCTTTGTCATCGAGCGCGTGTTGATGGGCCAAGTATCCAACAAGAATACCGCCGCACCGTACATCTGCGTTCCCGGAGGTCCAGAGGCGGATGTGCCGCAAGGCATAACTTGTACCGTCGAGGCATGGGCGGTGCAGTACAGCCAAGGCCGCATGCGCCGTCGCACGGAGCGCTTCTACATCCGCTCTTTCTCGGGCGAGCGGACAGTCGATTCCCTGCAGATTGTCCCTGCTGCATATTTTGCCGAGGATCTGGAGGCGCAAGGAGGACAGACGATGGCCGAGTTGCAGATTCGCATGGGAAGGTTGTATTGGGAGTTGGTCCAACAGCCGACGTATCAGCATTATGATGGTCTGTCGCTTGATATGCATAGCACGAAGAAGGGACACGTGAGTTTTTTTTTTTTTTT
>KZ678553.1:0-62646 GCA_003019895.1 Coniella lustricola | reverse complement strand
CGTTTTTTTTTTCTTTTCATCTGTGGAAAGAAGAAAAAAAAAAAAAAAGACGGCGCAGCAACCCTGTTTGTGCTTGTTAGACCCTCTGAATAACCTTCAAATTTGCCCTTTTTTTTATCTTTTTAATTTTTACATCCTTCATTCTTTCCCAAATACCCAGACAAAGTGATGCATCAAGCAGAGCCAATGTCGAGTAGATCATAATCCAGCCAAGCCAGCCCGCCCGCCCGCCCGCCAGCCAGCCAGCCAGCCAGCGCGTAGAGGTGCGTGCCTCGGTCAATACAGACAGAGATGGTGTGCCCCCATGTACCATCACATTTGCTCCGCGGTCCAGTCCAGTCGTCCAGTCGATCTCCGTACTCATCTTGCATTAGCTGTCACCGAATCAAATCCACCAGAGAAACAAGACCAAAAAGAAACAAGTAAAAATTAAACAATAAAAAAACAAAAATAAAAACAAAAATAAACAACAACCCACAATGCTTCTTTTCTTGCCTTTGCCTCGCCTCGCCTCTTGACACTAAACTTTCTTCCAGATCCTTCCCTCCTTCCCCTCTCCACAGCGACCAATCACACCCTCGCACGCTCGCGAAAATGGAAAGTCAAGAAACCGAAAACTCCCTAGTCTGCCTTTTTTTTTGGTCTTGTGTTTTTTTGTTTTCTATTTCTTTTAATTTTTTGCCGGGCGTTTAGATGCAGCGTGACACGGGCTGTGATTGGCCAAGCGGCGGGTAAAAAAGAACAGGGAAGCGAGGTGGTTGCTGCTATACTTGGGGGGGTGTTGCAGTTCCACTCGCCCATCACCCAATCACCACTCAACGCTTCACGCTCACTGTACATATATACATAGTACATACATATATACATAGTACATACATATATACATAGTACATACATATATACATACATACATATATACACCCATTGTACATATTCCCATCAGAAATACTACCATACAAACACACACACACACACACACACACATAAAAAGATCTTGATCTGCGAGTAAAGAAGAAGAAGAAGGAGGAGGATGTACATATCATGTAAAAGAAAAAAAAATGAAGAAAACCCCCCCCCCTCCTGCAGACTCAGACTCGTGAGGCAAGCAAACCAGGTTGAGCCGCTTAGCAAGAACCGCTCTAGCGGATGCAGGACAAGGGGTGTGGCCCCCCGCCCCCTCCCCAAGTCAAGGCCCAAGCAGCGCAGCGCTTAGAAGAATCGTAAGTAGTCCATCAAAGATGAGAGTGAGTGAGCGAGCGAGTGAGTGAAGTGGTCATGCGTCCTCTCTCCCTCCCGCTCGCTCGCTCCAGAAGACGGGGAAATCCGCCCAAAAAGCGGGTGGCGGTTCTGCCCTTTCGGACGTGTGTAACAGGGGCCACAACAAAGCAAGCGTGCCATGTATGTATATATGTATGCGTGTATATATGTATGTATGCATGCATGTATATATGCATGTACTATGTAGCTGAAAAATTGGTGGTTATGGTGGTGCTAGGTGTGGTGCTGGGTGTGGTGCTGGTGGTGTTGCTTCTTGATATCAATACTGCTGCTACATGCCATGTACTATTATTACTACTACTACTACCACTTCCACTACCACTACCACTACCACTACTACTACCACTACCACTTCCACTACCACTACCACTACCACTGCTGCCCGCTGCAGGCTGTCCTTTTGGATTTTCGTCTCCTGCTTGGTTTTCCAGCTGATTGATGTTTCTGTTTCTGTTTCTTTCTTTTTCTCTTTTCCTGTCCTCCTCAGTCTCGTCTCGTCTCGTCTCGTCTCCATATCGGCTCTCATACCGGCTCTTTGGCTGTGTGCGGCGTGTACGATCTTGAACATCACCATCATCATCGACAATGTACCGATGAGAAAAGAAGAAAAAAAGGCCAGCAAGACGCACAGCCGGGTTGAACCACAATCTCTCTCTTTCCAAGTTGCCATCAGACAGAGGCAGTAAAAAAAAGGAACGCAAGCCCCAGTGAGGCCAAAACACGATACCAATCCAACCCCCCGCCCCGACGCAAGTCTGTCTGCCTTTGAAGCAGCAGCAGCAGCAGCAGCAGCAGCAGCAGCACACCTCCGAGACCACAAGCCACAAGCCACAGACACAGACACACACAAAGGAAGAAAATGTCGCCTCGAATGCCACAAGGCAGCGCCGGAGCCTTCTTCTCTCTCTTTCCCAAGGAGAGATCGCCATCCCGCAGCGGCAACCAGCCAGCAGGACCTCCTCCTCCTACCCGACCGTCCATCGACTCCGTGACCCGGGACTCGCCCTCCAGAACAGGCAGACGGACGCCACTGGAGCGGAACAACAACAATGACAACAATAACAACGACAACGACAACAACGACGACAACAACAACAACAACAACAACATGTCAGCTGCAGCTGGCAAAAGCAAGCGTCCTCAAGACACCGCCGGCGACAATACCTCGATACTGCAGCGCCCAGCTCCCGTAGCCCTGGCACGCACGCCGCCCCCTCGCTGCGACACGGCCTTTTCCGAAGCCCAGACGCTCGTGCGCGACAGCAGCACGCGGTCGCGAAACTCCATCGCCAAGCTGCCTCTGGCCCCCCAAGACCGCCCCGGGAGCGGCCCCGACGGCGACCGAGGACGGGGCGACGGCGCCGCGCCCATCCGGTCCATCTTCCCAGAGTACAACCCGGACCTCTCGCTCGCCGAGCAGAGCTACTATCCCACACACACCAGCCCCACACACATCCCGCCCGAGGCCATCAGCCGGCGTCTGTACTCGCCCACCTCCGACACCCACCCAACGTCTTCAGAAAACAACAACCACACAGGCCCGCAATCCCCTCCCCTGCGCAGTCCCCAGAGCGCAGCAACAGCAAACACGGCCTCGCACCAGTGGCCCCCGCTGCCACGCACCACCGCCGCCGCCGCAGCCCAGGCGCACCCGACCCAGCCGCCCGAGATCAGCACCACAGAGCAGCTGCGCAGCTACTGGAAGGTCGCCAACGGCTGGAGAGCGAGCGCCAGCGAGGGCCGCGTCTACACCTTCAAGGTCAGCTGCGAGCGCGACGCGCCCGTCTACACGCTGGCTTCGCGCTCGCAGCAGCCCTTGTACCGCATCAAGCTGGACCCCACGAGCACGTCGGCCTATGTCTCGGTGTCGCGCTTCGACCCGGCCAAGGTGTATAAGCCGCCTGTGCCGCCCAAGGATAACAATACCAGCAATAACGACAACAGCAACAGCAATACCAGCAATACCAGCAGCAGTGAAACGGACAATGTCTCTGCGGGCAAGGAAACAAGTGCCAGGGGCTGGCAGGAGGTTTTAGCCACAATGCTGGAGGAAAAGGCGAGGCATCATGCGCCGCACGACGGCCTTGTCGCGCTGTTGTTCCCGTCTGCCGCTGCCAAGATGGCCCGGGAGAGCCAGCACACCAACGCGGCGGCGTGCGCAACTGCAGAGCGTGAATGTGCCAGGCTCGTGTGGGACGACGACAGCGGGCTCCACTATCTGGTCCATCCTGCGCTGGCAATGCCCTTTTGCGTCACCATTGAGCGCAACACGACGTGGTCGCGGACCGAGTACACGCTGGAGCATCTAGAGTCGCCGCGCCACCTGGCCCGTCTGACCCGCGATGGAACGGGCACTGGCTGGCTGGAAGTGGACACGAGCATCGCTTCCAAGATCGACGCCGTCTATCTCGCCGACGTGGCTGTCACTGCCTTGCTGCTGGTTGGAAATGCAGACGGCGAGTTCAGCAGAGTGGAGGTGTTCGAGCCTCCGCCGTCCATGGGCGAGGATCAGAACAACACCAGATCCTCGAGCCGTCTCAGCAGGCTCAGTTCCCGTATCGGGACAGGAGGAGAGAAAAAGAGGGTCGGCAAGAGTCCGCTGGAAGCGTTCGAGCTGGACTTGGAGAGCCAAATGAGTGATCTCAAGAAGCACTCGAGCAAAGACAAGAACGGGACTCCAGGCTGCGCCAGGGTTATCATCTCGATATTGGGCATCACCTTCAAGTGCTGCATATGGTGTGCCACCCTCGTCTTCAAGGCATTGACCGGCTGCATTGCGCTGATTGCCAAGTGCGTGACTTCTGAGAAGTTGTGATTTCGCAGCGGCGTGGTACGGGGAAGAACGAAAACAACGACGGATGAATCTGTGATCTCGATGGTGTCAATGTGTCGGCCGACTGGTGCATTCCGGGTTTTTGGATCCTTGGGATTCTTGGATGATTCTTCTTCTTTTTTTTCTTTTTTTTTTATATCTTCTTGCATTATAATCCATGATACCTCCTTGTCTCTGTTTGCAAATTCCGTGGTGTATTTTGTTCTCTTGTTGCTGTGACTATCTCGACGCTGTTGCTGTAAGCCACTGGGTATTGATAATTTCTCTCGACCTTCGCCTTATCTCTTGCGCTCGCGTATCTTGATCTTGGCTCCCTTCTTCGTAACGCCTGCGCTGGTTGCTGTCTTGGCCATGCGCGCCCGTTGTATCTCGAGCTCGTTCTCGGCATTGCTCAGAGCTCTCAGCTTCTTCTTTGCAGCTTGCAATTTCCGCCGTAACCTCTCCGCGTTTTCTTGTTTCCTAGCTCTTTCCTTGTCCTTCTCCGTGACGGGCTTGTCCGAATCGCTGTCCACGTCCATGTCTGAATCGTCGTCATCGTCGTTGTCCTGCTCCGGCACTGCCGCAGCTACCTCGCTCGCCGTGTCGGCAAACACAATCTTCTTGGCCTTGGCCTTGGACTTTGCCACGTGCGGCGCCTCGTCCTCGTCGCTGTCAAAGTCGTCCTCGTCGTCCTTGTCATCCTCTGCATTCGGGTCGATCCCAGCAAACGTGCCAGCAATAACAGCCTGCTGTTCCAGCCGCGCAACCTCCTTGGCAACCACGTTCCGCATCGTCCGCAGGTACCCCAGATCCTGCGACTTGAGCAGACGGACCGTGTCGACGTCCAGGGCTGTGTTGCCGCGGTCGCCTGCAACGGTGCCCGTCCACCTCTTGCCGCCCGCGAGTCGGTCCGTGGACAGCTTGCCGCGCGACAGCATGCCAAAGTAGAATTCATCTTCGTTGCGCTCCGTGGCCTTTTGCCGGAGGCTCTTGAGGACAGTCTGTTTCTTCTTGTGGTCTTTTGCGCGGAGTTTGTAGTCCTAACGAGTTGAAACAGCGGGCGGCGCCATGGAGAGTTAGCGACATCCCACATGTAGAGGCCAGACGCGCGCATCGCAGGTTCGCGCGAGAAACGCATCAGTAGTTCGTTCGTACCTTGTGCTTTTCGAGAAGACCCAGGCGCTCGCGCTCCTTGAGCTGGCCTCTCTCGCGATGCGAGCGGCGCTGTATCGAATTTCGTAACGACGACATGGCTGTGGATGTGGCTTGTGGTGGTGATGGTGGTGGAGGAGGAGGAGGAGGAGGAGGAGAAAGAGGAACAGGAATAATGTGTTGGCGTGTCGGGAGGCCAGGCTGCTTTTTCGACAGAAAGAGTAGTCGCAGGTGAGAGGGAGGGAGAGTGAGAATAGTCCAGGGAAATTTCGAGATTGCGATAAGATAAGGCCCTCTCTGTCGGTATGGCTGCCGAGTATTTACAGTGGGGGGTTGCGCCCCTGAACCCAGCACCTGTTGGGCGCTGTAGCCCTGCCCCGTTCAGCGGGTGCTCCAGTACATGCCTGTACATGCCTGTACATAGTAACCTTTGGACAGACACGGTACCCAAGAGCCCCAGCCAAGAAGGTTGAATATCGTTCCGTGCTTAGATCCAATCAGGTGTTCCCATTCACTTCTTCGCGTCTGAGCACCAGCGCCTGTACACTCAAAAAGACCATGCGTGCAGAAGACTGCCCATTCAAGGCGGTCTGCAGCACCTGGCAAGGCCAGATTGCGTCTGAGGAACTCGCCCTCGCTACAAAGACTGACGGAGGCGAGATCCTTCTGCGATCCAGCCAAAAGGTTTGAGACGCAAAAGACCATGGGCCAGAAATTGACCGTGCTGCTTCCATTATGCCATATCCTGAACACCCAGTAACGCATTATATACCCTTGACGCGCCTGGAGGAATGCGCACCAAGATCAAGGTTGGTTGCTCGATCGGTCTGGCTTGCTTTCCAATCCTGGCTTCACTATCGTACAATACACACTCGCGCCTGACCGAGCCAAATAACGGTCTTGAAGGGTTTTCAAAGCCAAAGGCTGCGGTCGCTGTGATGATCGTCTCATAGGTCCAAGCAGATAAGGGCGTGCCCTCTTCCTGTCACGAAGCGACAAACAGATCGCTCACAGGGAACAGACACGCATGGTGCAAGACGCTCAGATTATCTCGTCGCAATGACATCGCCGAAAGACGCCGACGGAGCCTGCCCGCAGTAAAGTCAAGCAGGGTTCAAAGCCTCGTGCAACCCTCCAGTAGCGCTGGAATCCGACCTGGATCCGTTGCCTGCTCGCAGTGTATCAGGTACCGACTCGAGGTATTCTGTGTTGACCTTACTCATGTCAATGTGCAGAGGCCTGTGTATTTTGTCAGAGTTGGTGATGCTATTGGACTGGCGCATATGCCATGCCTGTGACGACAGGCTCGGGCTGGGTCACGAGGACTCGAAGGGGACAGGATCAAAAACAACCTACTTCTTGTAGCTCTCATCAACCCTGACGCCCTTGGATTCAAGCTGGGCAACCAGTTTCCTTCGCTCTTCCATTTCTTGTAGAATGTGCTCGACGGTTCTGTTGAGGACGAGGCCTTCGGAGCGTCCCAGGCCCTCCAGTCCGGGCACCAGACACGCGAGTTTGTCAAAGCCATCGCGGATAGCTTGGCGACGTTTTTGCTCTGTTGCGGCACATGGGATGATCAGTGACGTGGTCAAGAGAGAAGAAGGAGTATTCATGGCGAAACGGCCATGGCATTGCGGCAGGGACCGGAAATGACAAGCAATAGAGCGGCTGGCATGGGCAAGCAGAGCAACTCACCGCTCGAGATGTGGTTTTGGCGCTTTTGCTCTTCCGTCAGTCTGGGTTTGTTCTCATCCTGTGGCTGGCCGTCTGGAGGCTGGCTGTTGTGGACAGACGGGGACTCTCCCGGCGTCGACATGGCGGTGGACGGGTGCTGGGCAAGATTTGTTGAGAGAGCGACGACCGTAGCAAGGCGAAGGGCGGTTTCGAAGCGGCGGTGCTGGCTCCTTTATGAACGTGGTCATGATATGGTTGAAGCAGGTCGGATGATGTGCCAGAGAAACACTGTTGGGCAGGTCACGGAATCGATCCTTCAGCGTACGGCGCGTGGGCGTCAGAAAGAAAAAAAAAAAGAATGCCAGGCGTTGAGAAAGTAGGGAAAGTTGGCGCGCGACGCAGAGACGGACGAGGACAAAAGTTCAGCATGTGACAGAGATCGCTCGACGCAGCGCAGGAGCCCCTGCAGGGTCCCCACCCCCGCACTTTTTTTGCTGCAGGGCCATTGGTCGTGTGCCTTGTAGCGGCCCGGTGTGACTTCAGGGCTTGAGATGCGGTGCTAGGATAGCCGGGGCAGTCTTGGCACAGTGGACAGCGGACACACAGCAGGCAACCAAGAGGCAAGGCCGTGGACGAAGCATCCATCTACACCTCTACTGACACCTACCTTCTCTTTGTCTATGATTGGTACTGGTATTTGTGGCTGCTATCTACCACACCGGCTCGTCTCAGCCAGCAGCCACGCTATCCACTCTCGATCGGCCGTTATGGACCTGACTCGTCCCTCGAGCCACGCGGTGTTGCCCCAGAAACCCCAGCTGGCCTGGAAGCGCAGCCAGTCCACCAACGCCGTCTCCCAGTGCCGCACAAACACCTGCCAGCCATACTGCTTGCCTGCCACTTTCTGCAGTCTGTCCAGGTAGAACCGCAGCAGCGTCTGCTCGCCGTCCTTGGTGCGTAGCATGGCTCGTGGCACGGAGCAGGTGAAGAGCTTGGCCAGGTCGCACACGCCCAGGCCCAGGCCCACGTACTGGAAGTCGAAAAAGGCAACCTGCGCTCCTGTCTGGTCGGTGAACAGGTTCTCTGACTTGACATCGCCGTGGATCAGCGTCTGGTACCGTCCAATGCCGTCTCCAGCCGCGCCACTGCCACTCGACCCGTCCGTGGGCGCCAGCGCCAGCGCTACAAGCTCTGCGAGCGACTTGTTGCTATCACCTCCCTGGACCGGCTGGCAGAGGATCTCCGTCCATGCAGAGCTTTCCTCGCACAGGTTGTCGTACTCGGTGCGTCTGGTGTCGAGGTACGTGTAGCCTCCATTCAGCCACACCCTCGCAGCTTGTTTGTCCTCGCCCGCTGCCGCAGGGAAAAACGCATCGTCGTGCTGTGCCAGGTGCTCGAGCGGCGGCCGCACCAGCTTGCTGCGGTCAAGGGTCTCCTCGACACTGCGCCACCAGTGTCCGTGGAAGCCGGCGAGCCAGGCCAGCGCGCCGTACACCTGGCTCTCGCTCAGCACTGCGCGCTTCTCCCCTGCTACGGGAAAGGCCACACGCAGGTCTTCCAGGAGCATGGCCGTCTTGAACTCGGCGGCCTCATGGGCTTGTGGGTCTGGCTGCGCCTGGTTCTTGGCGGATCGGTGGCCCGAGTGCAGGCTCGCCAGACACTTTGCGACTGCCACGTCGCTGGGGAGTTGAGGAGCGAGGTGGGTGTAAAAGGCCAGCTCGACCTGGTAGGAGAGCAGTTTGCGGATGTGGCCTTCGTCGGGACGGGCGTTGGGGCTGGCGCCAGGCGGAGCGATGTACTTGAGGATCAGGGGAGTGACTTGCGTCTCATCGCTGTCGTTGTCGCTGTTGCTGTCGCTTCCTGTCGCTGGCCGAGTCGACTTGGCGAGAATGTGGCAGATGTGCCCGTAGCCAGCCCACAGCGATTGCAGGTTTCGACACGAGACGAGCTGCAAGTTGTGCTGCGCAAGTAGGTCTTGTGCGACTCGTTCCGTCTCGGCCTGCGAATTCATTCTCGTTCTGTGTCAGTGAGCACCGGAAAATGCAGCTGGAGACACCAGAAGCCGTAGACCGACCGAGTGTATTTTGGTTCCAAGATGCCCTGCAAGCCTGGCTGGTGATGGGGGCATCGCCGCTAAAAGAGCCCCTAACCCAGACAAGGCACCCGCCCACTGGAGAAAGCACAGAGTCTCCTTTACCGCCCCGCCAATCCCCTGTAACGTCATCCACAGCGGCCCCTTTCGCGTAACTAAATTCAGAACGTCTGCCAACCTACACCACTACTACCACCACCACCACCACCACTACCACTACCACCACTACCACCACGACAAAAACACTCAGTCCCTCGCTTGGACAGCCCTGGCAGATCAACTCCAGATACATACCGTCCACATCACCATGGCCTACACCTCCGTCCCCTCCGACCAGCCGCCAGACTACATCGAGGCTGCGCGCGAGCACGGCATCCGCCTGCGCCAGAGCGCCCCCATCCGCAAAGGCCCGCCGCCCTTTGAGCTGCCCATCATCGCCCACCTCAAGGGCAAGCGCGTGATTCTCGCGTCGTCCTCGCCACGGAGAAAGGCCCTTCTAGCACAGGTAAGCTTTCCGCTTGTGTGTGATGGTGGTTGGTCCTCTTATGGTATGCTCACCCGGTGTTTCCTCCTTCCTTTCTCTGGATTAGATCGGCCTGCGCGACCTCGAGATCAAAGCCTCGACGCTCCCCGAAGACCTTCCCAAGGAAAACTACACGCCGCACGAATACGTCGCCGCCACCGCCCGCCGCAAGTGCATGAGCGTCTATGAAGACGCAATAGCAGAGCAGACCGCTGCCGCTGAGGGCAAATCTTCTTCCTCCTCCTCGGCGGGCGACAAGGATGGCGCCGCAGCAGCAAAAGCGCCCCCGGCGGACCCAGAGCTCGTCATCGCCGCCGACACCATCATCATGAGCGCCGACGGACGCGTGCTCGAGAAGCCGCGGAGCGAAGCCGACCACATCCGCATGCTCAAGCACCTGCGCAACACGCGCGTGCACAAGGTGCTGACCTCGGTGGTGTGCCTGGCGCCCAAGGCGGATGCCTCGCACCCGGGATACGAGATTGCGGCGCACACGGAGGAGACCAAGGTGTATTTCGCGCAGGAAACAGAAGGCCTGCCGGACGATGTCATTGAGGCGTATGTGCGGACGAGGGAGGGCGCCGACAAGGCCGGCGGATATGCAGTGCAGGGGATCGGTGGGCTGGTGCTGGTCGAGAAGCTCGAAGGGTCTGTGGACAATGTGGTTGGGCTGCCGGTGCGTCACACGCTGGCGTTGGCGGAGAAGGTGATTTTCCAACAGGGCGAGGAGGAGGCGCAGTGGTCGGAAGACGAGAAGGAATGAGCAAGCGCGGTCTGTGAGGTGCAGCACACGTGACGAGACGAGACGAGACGAGACGAGACGAGATTTTGCAAAGTGTCGGATTGTACGACAGCGGGACTGGCTCGGACGACTTGATGCACGAATCCAGAGCAGATCATGCTGCTATCGCGTCGTCAAAGCCAGAGACTGGCTCTTTTGGACATCTGGTCGCCACTCAAGGACAGGCCCGCATAACCAACGCAAGCTACAGAAGACAGGATCAAGCAATTGGGCTGGCTAGCTGTGGAAGGCTGCGGTTTCTGCGCAAGCATGCTGTGGATTCACACCCATATCTACAGGTCTGCACACGCCACCTCGAGCCATCCAGTTCAGAGCAGCCCATCTAAGCGAGACATCACACTCATCACATGGTAGACTGTCTTCAACTAGGTAAGAATGGCCAGCGCCAAAATAAATACATCAAAGGTTGCTTCAAAAGACATCTTCGTCATGTCCAATTTTTTTCAATTTTTTTTTTTTCATGTTTCATTCGTATTTGTCGACCTGCTCCATCAGGAACTTGCGCAGCTCCAACGGAGCCATGCACACGTCTTTGTCCTGGTCCTTGAAAACCGGAATGCCCGAGAGGTTCACGTCGATTTGCCCGCTCTTGACATTCCTGGGCCCGACCACGACAATGGCGCCGTAGCCTTTGGTCTTGGCCTCGCGGACCTTGGTGCCCACCCCTGTCGCCCTGGAATCCAGGTCGACTGTCAACATGGACGGGTGGCCGTTGATGCCGATGCTGTCGGACCCCGCCCCAGACTCGGCCGGGGACTCGGATCCTGCTGCCACGGGCGCCGAGGGCTGCTCCAGACCCAGCAGAACCCGGCGCGCCTTCTCCGCGGCGGCCAAAACAGGCGGCGTGTCATTGACGGTGATGACCACGACCTGGCGCGGGTTCAGCCAAAACGGCCACTTGCCATCGTAGTGCTCGATCAAGAGCGCCATGAGCCGCTCGACGGAGCCCAGGATCGCGCGGTGGATCATGACGGGGCGCACCCCGCCCTTGGTGGCCAGCAGGTGCGGGTCCTCGGTCGTGAGGCCCTGCTGCTCGAGGGCGGGGGCGGGCGCCTCGTAGTCGAGCTCGAAGCGCTTGGGCAGCTGGAAGTCGAGCTGGACGGTGGCCGTCTGGTGCTCCTTGCCGTCCGAGTCGCGCAGGATGATGTCGATCTTGGGGCCGTAGAAGGCGCCGTCGCCCGGGTTGAGCGTCCACTGCTGGCCGGCGCGGTCGAGGGCGCTCTTGAGGGCGGCCTCGGCCTGGTCCCACTCCTGGAGGGTGCCAATGTAGTGGTCCTCGGGCCGGGTGGAGAGGGCGAGGCGGTAGGGCCCCAGCTTGAAGGTTGCGTACGTCTCGCGCACAAAGTCGAGGGTGCTCTTGATCTCGTCCTCGATCTGCGACGGGCGGCAGAAGATGTGGCCGTCGTCTTGGTGGAAGCGGCGCACGCGCGTCAGGCCGCTCAGGGCGCCCGAGATCTCGTTGCGGTGCAGCGGGGAAAAGTCGGCGTAGCGGATCGGCAGGTCGCGGTACGAGTGGCGGTGGGCGCCAAAGATGAGGCAGTGGCCTGGGCAGTTCATGGGCTTGAGGCTGTATTCTTCTTCTTCTTCTTCTTCTGCTTCTGCTTCTGCCTCTGCTTCTGCTTCTGCTTCTGCTCCTTGTCCCTCACGAGCCGCCTTGCCGTCCTGTGTGGGCTCCTTGAGGTCGCGTCGGGCGGGCGAGGAGCTCGTCACGGTGAACATGTCGTCGGCGTAGTTTTCGAGATGGCCGGACTTGGCCCACAGGGCCTTCTTGTAGATGGTCGGGGTGATGACTTCCTGGAAGCCATACTGGACGTATTTGCGGCGCAAGTAGTCGACGAGGCGGTTGAAGATGCGCGCGCCGGCAGGGAGCAGGATGGGCGTGCCGGGGCTGTAGACGGAGGTGGTGAAGAGCTCCTGGCGGATGCCGATGTCGCGGTGGTCGGCTGGTGGCTTGGCGTGTGTCTGTGGCGTAGCTGGCGTTGCTGGCGAGGGTCGTGATGATGGTGGTGGTGATGCAGGTGGTGATGATGCAGGTGGTGATGGCGGCTGTGCTGGTGTATTGCTGTATGGTCGGATGAGGTGCTGCAAGGCCCAGGGTGCTGACGGCCCCAGCCTCAGCCTCGGCTTCAGCCTCTGTAGCTGCGGGTGCGACAGGCCCTTGGCAGCGCCTCTGATTGAGCCCAGCATCGCCGCGGTGAACTGTGGTGGCTTCCAGGGCGACAGCGCGGGCCAAGAGAGAGCAGAGACGGTCCCTTCTGTCTGGGAGCTGGGCGACGCGACGAGGTCTGCCAGCCTCTGCCGCGACCGCGTTCCAGCAGGGGTTGGGGGGTGCTGTGCGTGGTGCACCCGGGGTGGTCAATTACTAAAGTAACCCTCTGTAGCCCCCCCAGTTCCAGGGTACACTCGCCCCCCCGCGACAGGGGCCCCAGGGGGCGGGCGGCAACCCCACGTCATGGGCCAGGATGCCCCCGAGAGACATCGCAGTCAAACCACAGAATCAAAACCACCAACCACCAACCACCCAACCACCCAACCACCCATCCCGACTTGCTTGCCAGCTGTCCAACGAAACCATAAAATAAAAAAACACCGCGCTTGCTTGGTGGTTTCTTCTTTGTTGCGCTCGAGACTGCACGCCCGCGCGTGCTGACCCTTGCTTCACGCGAGGCTGCCTGCGCCGTGAGTCACCTGCTGCAGCCCGCCAATTGCAATGCAGACGCTGTCAACCTCGACTCGCCACGCCCACTCCCACACCTCGCGCTCGCTCAGCAGCCGCGTTGCCTTGTCGCGTTGCGCACTTACTTGAGCCCTTTTTCCAATCTCAAACACAGGCTCTGTTTTACATCATCTTGCTTCTTTCCGTCCTCTCTGTGTGGCCATCTGCTCTGGCTTTGCTAGGCAGGTCCCTGTCCCCCAGCGCAACCGCACTCGCTGCCGTGCGCTCTTCAGCCTCCTCGTCAACACTTGGCGACAGCGCTCTCTGGGAGAATTCCCACCGCCGTGATCAGCGAGGGAGACCAGCGCGCGATGGGGCGCTCGCGCAAGAGAAAGCAGGAGGTTCCTGTCGAAACCTCGTGGCGCATGGTGGAGGGCGACAACGACAGTTTCGACACATCGCTTGTTCCCGACCTGGACCTGCTTGACGACGACCATGCGCTGTCCAGCGGCCCGTCCAACCTGTCGCAGCTGTCGCAGCTGTCGCAGCTGTCGCAGCTGTCGGTTCTCTCGTCGCAGTCCAACCGAGACTGGAACATCGGAAGCTCCCAGGACAACAGCACGATTCAGGACTTCATCGACAAAGCAGATGATGACAAAGTCATCCTGCGGTCTCCGTTTGCGCCATCTGTCCCAGGCGCCGTCAAGCGATCGCCACAGCCCCAGAACAGCTCCAGCCGTGCAGACGAGCCAGAGTTCTACATGCCTCGAGTCGACATTGACAGCTCCCGGCGCGCATCGTCGACAGGCTCGGCGCGCACCATCAGACCCCTTGATCAGGCCGCCTTCGCGCGCCAACGACGAAACGCGGGGCAGAAGCCACCACCACAGGCTTTGTTCAGCAAGCAGGCATCGCCTCCACCAGAGTCCTCTGCTTCCCTGGCAGAGCGCTTCGCTGTGTCTCTTCCTCACGCCATCTTCGATATCCTGGCGTGGGCTTTTGGCGTCATCGGCATGGCCTTTCGCTTTGCGCAAAAGCCAATAGCCGTGGCGCTCGCCATCTACCTCGTCTTCGGCGCTCTCATCTTTGCGTCCAACTGGCTCACGCACTCCGTCTACACTGCGCTCTCGCCAATATGTAACCTCCCAGGTCTCCACCACCTTGTCGACTTGCCGTTCTGTCCCACAGTCCCAGACAGCAGCAGCAGCAGCGGACGCGGCACCGGCGCCGCCTCCTCCTCCTCCAACAAACCCGTCGAGTTCGACGGCCTCATGGACGTCCAAGAACGCTTCGAACAAGTCCTCGAAAAGTCGGCCAACGGCGTCAGCCTGCCCATGGAAATGAAGCGCAGCGAAGCCTCCGTGCGCGACCTGCGCACCATGGTCCGCTACTCGCAGCTGCGCGGCAAGGACGAGCTCGTGCTCGAATTCGACGGCTTCATCGACACGGTGCGCTCAGCCTCGGACGACCTGCAGCGCTTCAACGTGCACGTCGGGTCCGCCGTCGACGCCGTCATCAGCATCAACCGCTGGACGTCGCGCTACCTCGACGGGCTCGTCGCGTCCGCCGACGAAAGCCGCGGCTGGCTCCTCGACGGCCTCGACTGGCTGTTTGCGCCCTTCCAGCCCGCCGTCGTCATGTCGGAGCGCAGCCTGCTCGACAAGTACGTCGAGCACACGGCACTCGTGGCGGACAAGATCAGCGCGCTCATTGACGAGGCCTACGAGGTTCTGCGCACGCTCAAGGTCGCCGAGGGCCACCTCGACGTCATCAACGACTTTGTCGTGCGCACGTCGCGCGACGTGCACGACCTGACCAAGAACGACATCTGGCTGACGCTGTTCAAGATGGTGGGCGCCAACGTGGGCCGCATGCGCAACATTAACGATCAGCTGCGTCTGCTGAGCCGCGTCGATGCCAGCCGCACCACGGCGGTCGTGCAGGTCACGGAGCTGATTGCGGACTTGACCAAGATCCGGGACGAGCTGCAGGCGTTGCGGGATGCGGTCAAGGAGCCGGAGAATGTGGCGTATGCTGCTGGTGGCGGCGGTGGCGGCGGAGCCTGGTCGTCGTCGCCGTCGTCGTCGTTTCCGTTTGGAAAAGTCAAGGATGCGAGTGGCGGCGGTACGTTGCCGCTCAGTGTGCATATCGAGACGATTGATCGTGGCGTGGAGAGGCTGGAGCATGCGCGACGGCGCATCCGAGCCGTGGAGAATGACCGTATCCGCGAAGTCATGGACCGGGGGAGGGATGGCGCCGAGAAGTTGATTGAGTCTTCTTGATTTGCTCCCCCCCCCCCTTTTTTTTTCCCCGTGTGTTTGTTGGTTTGGTTGTGCTTGGCTGTGCTTGATTGCGCTGGACTTGGGTTGGTCTGGTTTGCATGTGACGGGTTTTCCACTGGCTGTTATTGGTATCGGCGTTGCTGGTTATTGATATTTTTATTATTTTTATTTTTCCTTACTATTGAGCTTGTCACTGTTTAAGCCTGCGTCCGTCACAGTCAACACTTGTCCCCTTTTCCCTATTCACTTTCCACGTTTCACTTTTCACCTTGATCGGACACCCCCTTTTACCTGGTCTGCTTGATCTCGTTTTGTGTGTTGGTCTTGTGTGCTTTTTTTTTTCTTTCCTTCCACTTCCGCCCCTCTGGTCTGTTCTGCTTTGTAGGAAAAGGCACAAGATGGGACAGCACAGGATGATCAACAACAAAACAACACAAAATAAAGCCCCCCAAAAATTTGGAAAACACAAAGAACAAAGAACCAAAGAAGCAATGTCTTATTACACTCTTTGCGACGTTTTATCCGTGATATTCAACCCGCAATTGGAAATGCTCATGCTCAGTTTACCTAGGAATAGAAAGAAGCCAAGCGAAGAAGAGTAGGCCGAAACTCACTTATTACCGTTTGCTTGTGCGCTATCGTTGGACACAGACAGACCTAGTCCCAAGCCTGCATTCACTCTACGCCTGACACTCTTGCCATAGATTCAGTCAGTCCCACGACGAAAAAGCGTAAATTGATACGGTATCCAGCCGCCACCAGAACCATCCTATCCTATCCTATCCTATCCTAGTCCATTGTATGTTATTCCATCAATAAACAAAATAGTCTTGTGCGAGTGGCAGCTCTTCACTCGGCTCAGCCGAACATATCTTGCCGTCAGCCTCTACGGTGTAACTCTCTGGATCCACACGCATCCGCGGCATCAAGTCGTTGTATTTCATGTCCTTCTTGCCAATGTTCCTGCAGTTCCTCACTGGCTCAACGCGGCTTCGCAAGTTGTACGCTTGCACAATTCCGTGCTCAATAGACGCTTGAGAGACAAACAGAACTGAGGTGCTAGGCACATGGGGTGCAAACATGGGTCTGCCCATGATGGGCTGAACGGTTGGAATGGAAGCATTTGGGTCACCCTGCGAAAACCATTAGTACCTGAAGCCCAGAGGAAAGAGAGAGAAAAAAAAAAGAAGAAGAAGAAAGGGACAATAAACATCAAGCCGAGACTGACCATTTGACTCCAAGCAATTAACCCGCTCTTGACCACCAGACTCGGCTTTGTTCCAAACCAAGCAGGATCCCACACGAGAAAATCTGCCAGCTTGCCCACTTCGATACTGCCGATCAAATGGCCCATTCCCTGTGCTGTGGCTGGGTTCACTGTGTACTTGCTCACATAACGCTTGACTCTGAAATTGTCGGCGCCGGTTCCTTCGTCTTCGGGGAGGAATCCTCTCTGCACCTTGTTCTTGTGTGCAGTGTTCCATGTTCTGAGAATCACTTCACCACATCTGCCCATTGCTTGACTGTCACTGCTCATCATGCTAATCGCGCCGAGATCATGCAATACATCCTCGGCTGCAATTGTTTCGGCGCGGATGCGGCTCTCTGCAAATGCGACATCCTCGGGTATGTTCTTGGAAAGATGGTGACACACCATCAACATGTCCAAGTGCTCGTCAAGCGTGTTGCGTGTGTATGGTCTCGTTGGGTTGGTGCTGCTCGGCAACACATTGGGATGCTCAACAACGCTGATGATGTCGGGTGCGTGGCCGCCACCTGCACCTTCAGTGTGGTACGTGTGAATTGTTCTTCCCTTGAAGGCGCCAATGGTACTTTCGACGAAGCCGGATTCGTTCAGGGTATCCGTGTGAATGAGACACTGTACATCGAGTTCGTCGCACACGGTCAGACAAGCGTCAATAGCAGCAGGCGTGGAGCCCCAGTCTTCATGCAGCTTCAGGCCACAGGCGCCTGCAATGACTTGCTCTCGTAGCGCCTTGGGGTCGCTATCGTTTCCCTTGCCTGTAATTCCAATATTGAGTGGCAGAGCATCGCAGGCCTGGAGCATCCGTCGCATGTAGTTGATGCCAGGGGTGCAAGTTGTGGCGCTTGTTCCAGCACTTTTAATGATAAAAAAAATGTCAGTGAGTGAAGTTCAGTTGGGAAGATGAGTCTGGTGATCAGCAGCGACAAGGAAAACGAGCAAGGGTCGCCATGCGTTGTCACTGACCTCGGGCCCGTGCCACCGCCCAGCATCGTTGTGATGCCGCTAGCAATCGCCTCAGAGACCTGCTGTGGACATATAAAGTGAATGTGCGTGTCAATGCCACCTGCTGTGATTATTTTGCCCTCGCCTGCAATGACATCGGTGCAGCTTCCCACCACCATACCTGGCGTCACGCCCTCCATGACGTCTGGGTTTCCGGCCTTGCCAATGCCGACGATGACGCCGTCCTTGACTCCAATATCGGCCTTGTATATACCGCTCCAATCGACAATGAGCGCATTGGTCACCACAAGATCGAGTGTTTTGGCATCCACCCGACCAGAAGCCTGGCCCATGCCTTCACGGAGCGTCTTGCCGCCACCGAACTTGCACTCATCGCCATAGACGGTCATGTCACGCTCGACACGAATCCAGAGGTCTGTCAGTCCTAGCCGGACGCGGTCGCCGGTGGTCGGACCAAACATGGTGATGTACTTTTCTCGGCTCAGCTTGCACGATTCAATCACCAGACTGGCATCTGCGGCGGGTCCTGGGGCATGGGCAAAGCCAGCGGCCTGCAATTTGCCCACAATCTGCTCCGCGCGGCTTCGGCTCACCACGCCAGAGGCCAGGTTATTGCCACCCTGGATGATCTTGTTGCCAGCAATCTCAACAAGTGTGACCGTCTTGGTGTCACCGGGCTCGAAGCGCACCGACGTGCCCGCTGCAATGTCCAGCCTAAAGCCATAGGCAGCGATGCGATCAAACGACAGCTGCGGGTTCACCTCAATGAAGTGGTAGTGGCTGCCAATCTGGATGGGTCTGTCGCCCTTGCTGGTGACCTGGAGGCGGACGCGTCGTCGCCCGCTGTTCAGCTCAATGTGCGAGCTCGTCTTGGCGGCTATCACGGCGCCAGGCCGTCGCTCGACAGCGTAGGCCTCGGCTGCAGGCAATGGGAACAAGTCCTGGCTGGGAACCGGCAAAAAACTGCCATACAGAGCACGCGCAAGGTCGCCGTCGTCGGAGCCTATGGGATTGTGGACGGTGACGAGATAGGTGCCGGTGGGAAAGGTGCCTTCGACCTGGATCTCATGCAGGGTGGAAAGGACCGAGGGCAGGACATGGCGGCGGCCGAGCATGGTGGCTCCCAGGCCCATGAGGTCGGCGACAGTGTGGTTGCCATCGCGGATGAGCTCCTGGAGGTTGTTGGCGATCAGGGCCTGAGGGCGCACAGCGCGTTAGCGGGGTACTGGGCCACAACGGCAGCCCGCAGCGCGTTGGCAGGCGGTGGAGCTCGAACCAGCCAGGGGAAGCTTACCACAGCCTCGGAGTGGTTGAGTTGAACGCCTCGGGCAAGTCGGCGCTGGGCCACGAAGCCCAGCGTTGAGATGGCGAGCTTATCAAGCTGGCGTGGGCGAGTGCCTTGTTAGCAGAGGAGCTGCGCGGGAGAAGCATAGACAAGCCCACTCAGTCCCGTTGCTCGCACGCCAGTGCGTGCTTGGACCAAGGGCAGCAGCTGAGAGAAAGTGAGAGCGCGCAGGACAAAAGGTGGTCGACGAACCTCTTTGGGCACCAGATGCATGGCTGGCGATGGTGGCCTTTTTTTTTTTTATCCCTTCCTTCCTTCCTTCTTTCTTGCTTGCTTGCTTGCTTGCCTTCCGTATCTGGCTGGGGCGGCTAGTGGCTCTCTGCGTCGAGCAGGCGCAGGAGGAGGCTCATATGGGGCGGCGGCGGCAGGAGCTGGGGCACTGTATGCCGGCCAGGGAAAGAGCGTACGTAAGGGAATTCCAATGCCAGACAAAGAGCAGTCGGGCTGGCCCTTATTAGGGTCTGGGTCTGGGTATGGCTCCGGCTCAGGCTCAGGCTCCGGCTCAGGCTCCGGCTCGTATCTGCTTACAGAGGCAGGAAGGTACAGCTCAAATCTGTTCACCCGCTGGCCCGGCTGCGATGCAGTCCAGCAGTCCGTCCAGCGCCCCTCTTGTTCGTATCAAAACTGAGCAGCACCAGCTTCTATGTACCCACGATACCGCAAGCAAGAAGCCGGCCCGGCCCAGGCCACAGCTACATCTGTTTGGTGCTTCGTGGCTGTCACATGCAATGCACACTTGTTTCTTGCTACTCTCTCTATTGGCCTGGGAATTTTGCAAGAGAATCCGTCAAGAGCATCGGAGTGCGAAATGAAAAGGAAAGAGAAAAAATAAAAGGGGGGAAAACAGAGAGGTTGCAAGCCCGCAGCCCGCTGAGACAAAGTGACAGTAGCACAGCAGCAGCAGCAGCAAGCAGAGCCCGCTGCGTACCACGGGCCCCGAGCGTTCTAGACCTGGCCCTGGGACCCCCCCCGGGGCAATCTTGTACAACGCTGCGCTGCGCCAGAGCTGCCAACCTGAGCCCCGCTGACCCCGCTGACAGCTCGAGCTCGCGCCTGTGTGTGCCTGGCGCGGGGAAGCTCAACCACAACAGCAACGCAAAACAGCTGCAGGCTGATAAGGGGGGGCATCGCTCTCCGATTGGCAATTGGATGGCTTGGCTTGGCTGGACTGGACTGCATCCCCTTTGGTGCGTGCGCTTTACCAGATCAGCATCTACAACTGCTTCTGTCCCCCTTGCGCAAGCCCACCCAGAACCGTTGATTTACTGGAATATCATCCAACTGCAGGCGGTCTTACTCAGCCTACAACCCACAACCTCCAACACCGACTCGGAACCCTGAGTGATAATTTACACATGACCAATATAATCCGAGTTGAGCTCGCACTTGTAGCAAGCACGCACACACACAAAAACACACAAACAGCGGCCCGAGCAGCAAGTGTCACCAATCTACTACCGTACCACCGCACTCCTTCTTATTTCCTTAGTTGCTTGTGTCCTGACTTACTCAGACCCAGACCTAGACACTTTTCCTTCATCATCATCATGCTAATAAACTCAGCGCTCATACCGTGAATATTCTGTCCTTGGCAAATCAGAATTTTCGTTTTAAAAGATTATTGCGTTTTGGTTGTTGTTTTTGGGGGTTTTATATATATATATATATAATCCCAAAACCTCCACCTGCAACTACTAAAAGAACTGTATTATAACCAGTACATTTATGTACATGGAGTATGTACTTAGTTGCTCAAGCAGTTTCCATACAGTTTGAAGTGACAGAGCCGTGTTTTTTATAGATGTATGTACTCCCTCTTTTCAATCTTTATATCCATCTACAACAGCCACAGACCGCGCACTTTGAACGGACACAACCTATAATACTCACCTCCAACACAAGACAATCAATCAATCAGTTGCCCAGGACCAAAAAAAATGCAGAAAAATCCCACGACACCAAGCACGCACAAAAAGCAAACCTTTTCTGCAAGCTGCAGCGGGTGGGTGTCGTTGACCAACCCAACTGCCAGCCAGCCGCCTGCTAATTATCGAGTGCGTGGTGTGTTTGGGTATAGGCAGTTGAGGTATAGCAGACCCTGTTGTGAGGACTGTAGCCAAGTAAGTCAAGTAAGTACCTAGTTGACGCTCAGCACTCTCAACATGCTTTTGCCTTCTTTCATAGCAACAAGATCTGACGGTGCTCTATTTTTTTTGGGAAAAAAAAAAAAAGATAACCACGATTCATATTGGCATATATTCATGAACAAGCAAAACTGGATTTTCCATTATTGCCCTGCCACGTTGACCATGTATCAAGTCTGTCCCCCATTCTCTGACTCTCGGCAAGGAGAGAAACAAAAGCTACTCGTAATAATTACACTGCAAAGGACCCTCGACATCTACACACAAGCTATTCATCATGACATATTTTCACTCCTCCTCCTCCTCCTCCTCCCTTCCTTCCTTCCTTGCTTGATGGATGCTCATCAACAACACTCCCACATAGATAGACGCCTGGACCGTGCCAAAACAAACCCGGTCGCACACACACACATATATCCCTCTTCCTTTCGTGAACCCACGTCATTTGTCGTCAAGACCACAAACGCATAAAGAAACCAACGGTTGGAATATGATTTTTTTCCAATAGCCCCAGATGCTCCCCACCAAACCAGGCCGCTTCCAACGGACTGGTTTCCGTCATTTGCATTGCCACGGTGAGAAATTGTGAAAAGGATTGTACAAGGCAGGCAGAACAAGGACACACAAAAAGTGGGGAAAGTCTTCGTCTCAAATTGGGAAGAAGAAAAAAAACAAGGAAGATAAGGGCATACTTTCCTCTCTTTCTCTCTCTCTCATGACTTGTGTTGCGCGCAAAACAATCATGTGTCCATGCCCTTGACTGGTCACGAAGCAAAGCTCGAAATGCTTGTATATCTCCTAGCCATTGAAGAAAAGAAAAAGAAAAAGAACGAGACGGGTCGCTCGCTCGCTGGCTCGCTCGCAATATGGGCTTGGAAGGTTTGGGTGTCGTAACGCGTCTGCCGAAATGGAGAGAACATTGGCGCTTTGTGGAGGGAGGAGGGGTTTTCGAGTCCCCCATCGTCAAGACGGGAAAGCTCGACCGTCACGCTTGCTTTCTTTTCTTGCTGCGAGCTTTGGAGATATTGCTGAGAAACAGAAAAAACGATTGCCGCGCCGAAACAGATAGAGGTATCATCGTTGAAATTGGAAGAGAGCCGGGTCGATAGCATGATCATAGTGGGTCGGGGCCGCCTAACCGCTCTTAGCCTTCTTGCGTCCCGACTTCTTGGGTTCATCCTTCTCGGGCTGCTCTACCGGCTTAGCAGATGTCCTCTTGCGCTTCTTGTCTGGGCTGGCAGCACCGCCCGCTGCAGCCATGATGGGCGCGACGGGAGCGGGCTCCACCTCGTTCTTACGCTTGCGAGTTCCCTTGGCCTTGTTGGCCTTGCCAGTCGGCTCCTCGATGGGAGCCGGGATCGGGGCGTGGAGCTGCAACTGCTCAGCAATGGCCGCGCTGTCATTGACAGGATCGACCTCCACACCACCGACCGGAGGCATAGGGATGTTGAACTCCTCGCAGTAGCGGACAGCCTCTTCGTCCGACATTTCCTTGGCGTTCAGGTTACCAGCCTTGTACGAGTGCACTCGTGCGTTGTAGAGACGCAGGTTGTACTGGTAAGCCTGGTTCCAGCCCTGTATTGAATGGTCCATTAGCAGTTGTGTTCCGACCAGGCGCACGCGTTGAGGCAACAGGGCAGGAGGGTGTGGGGGAACTGACCAGCTTCTCCTGGGCGGACATGGAGGCCCAGCGACGCTGGCCTTCCTCCTGAACGGCGCCCTTGGGGACGCCGTCGCCCAGGTCTGCGGCAATGATGGGGCGGGCGGTCTGCATGTAGAGGAAGTAGGGAGTCAGGGGGCGCTTGGGAGCATTGGGGTCATGCTGGCGCTTCTTGCGCTCCTTCTTCTCGTCGGCAGCGGGGAGGGGAAGAGGCAGGGGAGCAGCAACAGGCTGGACACTGAGCAGGCTCTCGAGGTTCTGGTTGATGACATCGTCACCGTTCAACAAGGACGGCTCGCCCAGGAGCAGGTTAGTCTGGGTGAGGTAGTCGGCAGCAAAGGAGCCTATTATGCCCTGGATGACAGTCAAGCGTTGGTAGACCTGGAAGCACGTGTTAGCATTGTGATTGCCATGTCCCAAGTGGAGGCTCGTGCTGCCAAAGTAGAGCACGGCAGACCTGCGTGCTCGCCTGTTGACACACGGGCAAGCCGGATGGAAAGTGAGATCACGACACGACGCGTCGTGACACCAAGACGCGCCATCGTGCTACCGTCCTGATGTTGTATCAAGAAAGAAAAAGATTAAGAAAAGAAAAAAAGGTGAAGAGTTGCGCCGTGCTCGCAACGTGACGTAGCAGCTGATCACGTGCGTGTTATGATGGCAAACGGTCAAAAGGCCGTGTAAGGGTGCACAGGACGATATTGGCTGCGCAATGCAGACAGACCTTGCGCCATTGTTTGTGGAGGAAACGGAGGAGAGGGAACGCAAGGTGCAAGGCGCAAAGACGGACGGCGAGGCTGCTGCCGTCGTGTGCTGCCGCGTCGCCGCAAAAGGGCCAGCAAGATGGCAGGCAAGCAAGCCTGCAATCGCGTCCCTGGCCGTGTTGAGAATGTGCAGCCTGCTGGTGGCTGGGTTGCGGGAAGCTGGCGGCGGCGGCCAGGACCAGCTGCGCTGGCTCTGTGGTGGTTTGGTGGTTTGGGGTGCTTGGGTGCTGGCAGGGAGCAGGGAGCAGGGAGAAACGTACACTGTCGCGGACGCGGACGAAGTTGTTAACGTCAATGGTGCGGCCGACGGTGGGCACAGCAGGCGCTGGGACGGGCGGCATGGGCGCCGGCGGGTGAGGCTGCACGATGGGCGCCAGCTTGGGCTCTTCGACCTTCTTGGGGCGCGGCATTGCTGCTGGAGGCGGCGGCGGCGGGTTGTTGATGGTGGTGGTTCTGGTGGTGGTGGTTCTGGTGGTGCTGGTGCCCGTTCTTCAGGGAGGGCAGGGCGCTGTGGCAGCAGGGCTGGTTGACGTTGGGATGCGCTGTTGTTGCGGGTGCGCGTCGCAAGGTTGCAAAGTTTTAGTGGGAGAGTGGGTTGAAAAGGGAGAGAAAGACGGGAACAGCGAAGTGGGCGGGGGCTTCCTTATTGAAAATCTCGGGGGGGTTCAGGGCTCCTGCTGATTCTAGCGCGCAGCTGGTCCTGCCCCCAGTGGGCACCGCCCATGGCCCGCCTCCCGTTTTTGCCAGCCAGCAGCCAGCGCCCAGCCCAACCCAGCCAGCCCAGCCCGGCTGCCAGCCCCAGGCCTTTTGGCTTCCACAGCATCTCCACCAGGGGTCCGAGTCTCTCTGTTCTCTTGGGGCGTCTCACGACCCCTGGCCTCCCCCCCGTAGCCTGCCCTGACTGCCCTGACGGCGCTGACTGGCCCGCTGCTGGCTGCCCTAGTTGGCTCGTTTTACTGCTGCTGTCTTTCCCACCACCTGGCCAGTCCTCGATTTGTCCCACAGCGCGTGTCGACCCAAGTTGCGCAGAAGCAACAGCAGCCGCCCGGAGCAACAAGCGCAACCCGAGCACTCGAGCACACCATGACAGGTCGCATCGTTGCAAGACGTGGGGGAAAAGTCACAGATACACTGCTGTATACTACCTGCTGCATCTTTTCACAAGACCATGCCGACAGATTTGACCAAGTGCCTTGCCCGGCGTCGTGAAGCGGCACAACCAAAGCCCAGGCGGTCGACGTGCTGTGTTTTTCCGTGACAGGCGCGTGGCGCGAGTGTGGAACCTCAGCAGCCACCAGACGCGCTCAGTAGCTGCCCCTGCAAACTGTCGTCCCGCTGGCCCAGCGTTGCAATCGCAGCGACCCAAGTCCAACGCCGTCGGGTGTGTAGCTGCTGCAGCTACGGCGCTACAGGACGCCCCTCTGGAATCGCAAAGAGTTCAAATCACAAGGGCCCCTGACTGATCCTTCAGTTGACCTTCAGGCCTGGAAGCTCCATGGCTACAGCGAACATCCTGCTTCAGGTCCCGTGGGTGTCAACTGTTTCCAGAGCGGCACCATCCGTTCCTCTTCGAGACAAGTCCCTTGTTCTTCTGGGCATCTTCATCAGCCCTACGATGCTGCTCCTGAGCCCGGCCCAAGACATGCCAGACGATCTGTTGTTGGGCATGTATGATCGATACACCACTTGCTCCCTCGTGAGCGTGTATGCTGTGCGCACACGTGTCTGTTGATACGCCCTTCTCGAGTCGATCTTGCAAGTATACATGCACATACATACATGCATACATACATACATACACACATACATACATATATATATATATATCAACAATCATCACACAAGGACTCGCTATGGTGCTCAGAGTATGTACACTCAGCATAACAGCCACTGCGGGGTGTTGCTCTAAGCGCCAACGCCAACGTGCCTTGGAAGCAGCTGCTGGACTGGATCGACAGTAAGCTCGTTCGGGTCCCAGCCCAGCGTGGCAGACAAGCCTGACAGGGACGGACAGACAGACAGACGGACAGACAGACGGCCTGGGAGGGGCGGGGGTTTCGGAAAGGCCCGACCAGCGGCTCAAGGGCTCTCTGTTTTGCAACGTGGTAGCGCAGGAACGTGGTATCCAAGTACAAAGTCACTGCTGGGGCGGTCGACTTGCTCGTTGATTGCCTCAAGTACTGGGCGCAACGATGGCCAGAGCATCCCGAGTACAAGGCACTGCTTTTTGCCGTCGTGATTGCATTGGGATTGTCGCATTGTCCTCTGTCCTCTGTCCTCTGTCCCAGCTTGCTTGCGATGGACCAAGTATTCTGGTACCCGAACGGCAAGGTAGTCACAGGGCAATATGCATAGTATAAATCATATCGCAGACCGCATTGAGACTGGATCAGTCTGATGAATGTACACAATGTGCTCGGCCAGCACGAGAGGCTGCCCGTTGGCTTGCGCCCTGCCGTGTCCGACATGGCGCGTCGACTACGCGTTCGACGCTGATATTGTAGCTTCTTGCAGACCATGCATGTCTGCCATCCTTGAGCTACACAGATCGGACTTGTGAGCAGAGAAACGGATTCCCCACGCAAGTAGGGCAACAACATCACTTACAAAGTGGCAGTGCAGGTCCTTTGATCGTCTCCAGGCATGCAACGCGCAATATCACCTGCTGCTTGCACGTGAGACAGAAACGACTTCAGACCCCAAGTACAGTGCGGACCGTGCCAGACAAGAGATGTGAAGATGGGAAACTGCAGAACTGACCTGGGGTTGAAAAAGGCAAATGGCACAAGGCAACTCCGCGAATGACTCTTGGCAGCTAGCAGAGCTTCAAGCTCGAACCGGGTGGGCAGAATGCCCCGCCACACCCCACTATACCATGTACTTCTACTAGTACTGTTGGCTTGCTGCGAGAGCTGTGAATGGAGCCTTGGCACTCGTCCTGTCGCACCCCAGCCATACCACAGCCGCCCTCCTTCCCTCCTTGCCCAACTGCACACCTGGGGGCTTTCGCAATTAGACCACCGCCTAGAAAGCCCATCGCAGCCCCAAGGCCAACATCTCCACGACTGCGCAGTCAGGCTTCAAACCAAACCGCAACCTCTTGCCTCACATACGACAGTGGGGTTTCGCGCTCACTTTCGAGCTTCGCTGCCAAGTGCTGCTTACACACGTCACCGCCAAGCCCCACGGCGTGTCTGCATTTTCCCAGCTTGGCGCCCCCCTCGATTCGCGTTATCGTCTTTCTCCTTTATTTTATTTTATTTCTTTTCCTTCTCTCTACTACTTGTTTTCCTCTCTTCACTGTCACTTGCACACAGCCATTTCTGTCTGCACCATGGCCTCATTTAGCATCACACCCCTTCTGTGGGCTGTGGCTCTGCTCTTTCTGTTTGCCCAGCCAGCCCACGCCTTTGGAGCTGGCAACATCGCAAGCATCTCAAAAGTGGAGGGTCAAAACTGTATGTTCTCCTTGTGTGATGCTCTGGACTGTGGCCCGATTCACTGACTAATTGCATTCTCAACAGGGCGTCATGGTGATATCGAGGGTAAGCCAACGAGTCCGCGTCCGTGGAGCGAGCAAGGAGCGACGACACTAATGCCGGCACTTGCACAGATACCCTTTTGAAGATCTTGATGGCCCGCGCGGTCGGCGGCAAGAAGTTCGACAAGCTCATGGTCTCGCGCACCTATTTTGGCAACTGGCTCCGCGACTACTCCCAGGCCATCGATGTGGGCACCGTCAAGTCTGTCTCGGCCGAGGCCATCCGTCTGCTCTTGTGCATTCTCGGTTTCCTGACCTTTGGCTACGGGTCTCGCGAATTCGAAGTCACTGCAGAGCGCCTGGGCTGCTACCGCCCCGAAGGCAAGTGTACAGTGCGAGTGGTACGTGAGCCAGGAATGCGCATTTGCTGACTTGCATACCCCAGATCACATTGACAACCCCAAGAACTATGCGGACAATGAGGACGCCCGCCAGTACGACCGCCGCCTGCGTGGTCCAGTTGATGAGCGCGTCGAATTGGCAATCGATCCACAGACTGGCCTCAAGAACTACATTGCGAATGAACGCGCCAACATCATGACCAGTGGCCTCCACGTTAGACGCCTTTTCACAAAGTGCATTCAGCTGGGACGCCAGTACTCTCGCGGACACAACAAGGAGGACTTGTACGAGGCTCTCCGACTCATGGGCACTGGTCTCCACTGTCTCGAAGGTAAGTTTTGTGATTCCTTGTTGCAACAATTCAGACTGCAACCAGAACTAACACTCATTGGATTCAAGACTTCTTGGCTCACAGCAACTACTGCGAGCTTGCTCTCATTGAGATGGGCGAGCGCGACGTCTTCCCCCACGTTGGTCGCGACACCCGCATTCGACTCCGCGGCGCTCGCCACGAGGTCTACCCTTGCGTTACTGGAACCTTTGGCGGCGTGGACTTCTTGCACTCTGTGACTGGCGAGGTTTCGGACAAGCTGACCCAGAACGAGATTGAAGAACTTGAGGGTACCCTGCAGCAAGGTGCAGCTGGCGACACGAGCATTCTGCGAAACCTGCTCGACATGATTCCTAGTGGCATGTTTGGCGGCGACGACAAGAAAGCCAAAATGGACCAACTGCAGGACAATGCCAGCGCGGCGCAGATGGAGAACTCGAAAATCTCGCCACGCGATCCTGAGGAGTACACTCTCTACATCAAGAGCATCTTCAACCAGATCATGCCAGCCATTCAGTTCCACGACGAGATCATTCAAAAGATCACGGAAGAGATTGAGCAGATTCCCATCTTGCCCAAGATCATCGAGCAGCTCGAGGACCAGCTCTCCGTCTTTGTCTTTTCTCTGATTGCGCCCTTTGTGGTTCCGGTCATTAGCCAGATCAAGAACGAACTGCGCACTGGATCCGACGAGATTATCCAGAGCAGCAAGAACGAGCAGCTCATTGTCTTTAACGATGACAGCTCTACCGATCCTACGCACTCTATGCTCTCTAAGGATCACTTCTCAAACGTAAAGCAGACCCCTACCAAACATCTTATTCGTTATTCTGAGGTATGCTAACGTGATTGGTATAGATTCTCAACGAAGTCGCAGGCCGAACAGCCTCTCAAGTCGTTGCATGGGTCGTGCCTCAGCTTATGGCCGCCTGGGACGATACGTCTGTCGATCCTGATCGTCTGTGCAGTCGCCTCATCCATGGTGTCATGCACCATCCCGCATTGTGAGTGGTCGCTGTGAAGATTGGCATCTCTTGGACAATTTTCGCGCATTATACCATCATATCAGCTAGTAGAGCGCCCCAATACTAACAGAACCGATAGGCGTGACCAGGGCGAAGATGGCGCTCAAGAGGGCCGTGCTATCATGTTCCGCTCTGTCGAGGAGTGGTGGAACGACATGGAGCGTGATCAACAGGATGACTACCGTCGCAAGCTGAGCCGCGACGGTGTCGAGAACGGCGAGAACCACAAGGAAGGCGTCTACGACACCGGCCACGGCCATGGATGCAGCGGCAAACTGGGCATGCACAAGCAGTTTGGTTCGGGTGCACCGCAGACCACAGAGGAAAAGATTGCGGGCCAGGCGGCTGATGCCATCATTGGCGGGTTGACGAGCGGCTTTTCCCAGCTGATCTCCGATTCCACGGGAGGCAAGGTCAACTTTCCCACCTCGTCCAACCCGACTCAAGGAGGCGGTCTCCTCGGCGCTGCGTCGTCTTTGCTGTCTGGTGCGTTTTCTTCTGGGGAGACCAGTACCTTTGAGTCACGACCCCACCGCGATGCCGACGGTGGCATGACCCAAACGATCGAGCAGTACGGCCGGAGCGCGGACGGACGCCGGTTTGAGCAGGCTGAGCTGGTTGAGACGCGCTACGACGACGGCAGGGAGCGTAGAGAGTTCCAGCGGTTCGGTCAGCGCGTCGACCAACACGGCCATGAAGAGGGTTATGGCTTTGAGGAGGCAGAAGAGAGACGTGGTCAGGGCAATTTCCGGATCACAGAGGAGAACACCTATGAAGGTAATGACTACCAAGAGAGGCAGGGATATGGTGGTGGCGGTGGTCATCGTCGTCCAGAGCCTCAGTACAACAACCGTGAGGAGTATGGCGGCGGCGGTGGCTACGGACAACGCGACCAAGGCTATGGTGAGCGTCAAGAATACGGCGGCCGTCAAGAATATGGTGGCCGAGAAGAGTACGGCGGTGGCCGTCAAGAGTACGGTGGTGGACGCCAAGAGTACGGTGGTGGACGCCAAGAGTACGGTGGCCGGCCCGAGTTCGAAGGCCGTCAGGAATTCGGCGAGGGAGGCTACGGACGTCGTGAGGAAGGAGAGCGCTGGGGAGGAGAGCGGCGCGGCGAGTACGAGGAGGAGCAACCAGAGTATGGTGAGCAACGGCGCGGCGGCCACCACGGCGGTCACCACGGCGGCCATGGAGGACACCACCAGGACCGGTATTAAGCGAGAGACTGGAGACAATTCCATGGTCTGGATGTCGTTGACACTACAAGGTCTCGCTGGGACCTCGATGAGCGTGTCTCTGCCCAGAATAATAAGTATGCAGGAAAAGGATTGGTGGTGGGGGTTTTGCAAAGTCCAACACCTAAAGTGAAAGAAGAAGGAAGGGAAAAAAATTCCATAGAGGAAACAATGATGAAGGCAGATGAAAGGTCTCAAAAAAAAAAAGATTCTCGCTACTACTAGCACCATCCATGACCGTTTCCCTACCCACCGTAAGGACATACATACATGGGGAAAATAGGAAAATGTGACTTGGCTTGAGTTGTCTTGACAAACAAGTATATCTATCACTGGTGCAAATAAAAGAACCACTTTTTTAGGGGGGGGGGGTAGTGTGCATGCATGCATTGATGCATGTATTCCATTAAACTATACTCTCATTCTGGCTTTTGAGACAGTTTGATAGATTCGTAAAGATCCCATCCATCAGGGACGACCGCTCACTCACTCACTCAACCTCCCTTCACAATCTTTGCGTGTTCATGTGTCATGTGTAATTTTATCATTTGTCGTGTTTCTCAACCATCATGTCATAAACACACACATCTCGGTATACATGTGTACCACACTACACATACAATAAAGTTAACAACTACCAAAACAACGCATACACATACACATACACTTTCCTTGTTAGCAAACACATCAACATGTAAAGACTGTCTGTCTGTCTGTCTGTCTGTCTGTCACATGTCATTTGATATTCTTCAGCTACAGAGGACATGCGTACATCGACCAACACCAACACCAAAGCGAAATGTAGATTAGGGCGAATAGTAGTTATATGGGATTGAGGCGGAAAGAAATGGGGCTAGGCTAGATAGGCCCTCTCTGATAGACCTCTTCCTCTTCCTTGTCCGTCACCTATTTCCCCAAGGAACAAAGTCCTCAGCCAAAATACCATGACCCACCCGTCCTGGCCTCTGTCAAGTGTCTCAGGACGTTCTGCGTCAGCACTCCTTTTGTCCTCAACTGGCTTTCCTCTCAAAAGTGGTCAATTCAAGAAAGGAAAAAAAAAGCTTTTTCTTCATGCGAGACTTGAATTGGTCCGACGTCCCGTTCGCCATTTTGTTGGGTTAAAAGGTTTTTTTTTTTAAAAAAAAATCGAGCCCGTTTCATATGAACGTCGCTTATGATTTGCATCTGGTGTGCAAATTCCCAGTCGCTGAATTCCATGAACGCCGTAGATGATTCCGAGATTTGTCGTGTAACAATAATCGCAGTGGGGTATCATTGGGTCGGCTGTGTTTCGAAAACAGCAGCCGAGAAAAAAAGTACAAAGAAAAAAAAACACAAAAAATGTCGTCAAATAGTAATGAACCAGGAAACAAAATGTCCAGTCCGAAAGCCAATGGTGGCGAGGTATATTAAAATCCGGGAAACATTGCGCGGGTGATTTTCTTCCCTGTTGATTTCATTAGCCCATGTCTTTGAGGGGGGGCTCAAAACAGAAATGATGGGAACAAAAGTACTGACATCTAGGCCGAGGAGCGTCCCAGCTATGGCCTTGGCTAGTCTCAGCTGCAGCTAGATCACGCATTCGCATGCATGTCTGTGCTGAGGGACTATGGCGGGGCGGTGCTTCGGCAACAGCATCTGCCAAGTTATTGCTGGGACGGAATAACTTCTTTCTTTTAAGGTTGCCCATCCAACCGTTTGGATGGGACTCCAGTTCAGCGTCGTCAATTGTAATGGATCCCCGCAAGCGTCGGATGGCGCGTTCACGGCGCACCATTGGATTTGTAATTTCAGGGCAATATCCCTTGGGAAGCATGGATGCTTTGCATTGAGGACACAGAGAGCTGACTCCGCTCAAGTATTCATCAATACAGTCCGGATGGTAGATGTGGCCGCACGGCAGCTCTCGAATAATTGTGGCCCGGTTTTCGTAATCCTCCTCGCAAATCATGCACTTGGGTTGATAATCTGTTGAAGTGGTGTTGACTGTCAGTCCCGTGGTAGTCGACCTGGCCGTCGGTGCTGGAGCACTTGGCGCGGTCTCTCCTGCATTATTCATCTGAGGTAGGCGAGCGTCGTCGTCTCGAAGTCGAACAGCGTCCGGTAGTCGAGGGGAAGTGGGCGACATGGGAGGACTCGTGGCATTCGGTTCGTAATTATAAGTAAAGAGCGGGAACTTTTCGACGTGTTCGATGGGCACCCTAACTCTTTTGATATTCATTGCCTCCAGGTTCACCTCTCCCGATCTGACCCGCACTTCCAGTGCTGTCCGTCGCCGGTGTTGAATGTAATGCATGACACAAGACACAATGGCAATAAAGGCCAGGAGGACGCCGATGCACACGACAATGAAGACCCAGATGGTGGGTAGCGTGTCCGGGGTCATGACAGTAATCTCGGTCCATATGCGTACATAATCGTTCGCGTTGGGGCTATACAATTCGGTGATGTTGCTCCCGTGTGGCACGGAGCTGACGTTGCCAGAGTAGAGGGCCAGTTGAGCCATCATGGAAGCCCCAGCACTTCCGGGAATGGCGTAGACGGGGAACTTGCTGTCGGATTTCCAAGCGCCATTGTCGTGCAACTCCCAGGCTTTGTCGCTGCTTCCAGGTGGTTTCTTGGTTTCGTTGTTGGGCACATAGGTGATAAAACCCCGGATGGGATCGTAGGCAGCGGAGTCGAGGTAGGATTTGGTGCAGGTTGCATTGTACCACGGCACAAGAGCTACAAGGTTGTAGTCTGCGGGCGGCAAGTCGCTCTGGCGAGTGGCAGTCGCAGGTACGTATTCGGACTCGATGGCCTTGCACGGGTCGTTGTCGTCCAGATCAGGCACGTATAGCAGGCCCTGTATGACGCCATTTTCTGTGGTGGCATACTTGGATGCCAGTATCGTGATATTGGCACCAAGAGTGGCAGAATATGCGAATTGGCTCTGCAAAGGACAATGTTAGCAGAGGGATCGGTTATGATGGCGGTGGGCGGGAGGGCGAAACGGATCGCACGTTGGAAGCAGAACTCACCGACAGGGCAGTAATGTTCTTGATGACTGTCGAAGGGATGCTCGGGTCACCGGACCAGGCGGGATTGCTGAACAAAAGACTGGTGAGGACGTTAGTATATATGATTGTGATAACAAAAAACAAAAACACAAAAAAAAGAACCTCTGCCTTTCATCTCGGGTCGGCTGGCTGCATGCATGCACGACAGCGGCGTCTTGGACGCGATGGTATGAAACCACGACTCATCGCTGCTTGGCCTCGCCATGCGCGCATAGATGGCGATGCTTTGCCAGAGACAGAACGAGCAAAGAAACAGAGAGAGTGTGTGTGTGAGAGAGAGAGAGAGAAAAGAGAAAGAAGAGAGAGCAGGGTGGCGTGAACATACACAGCATTTTGAATGTGATCGACGTAGGCTGTGAAACAGTGCCAACAGTCAGTCAATGTGATCGATCTTAGGTGTTGGAGGTCTTGTTGCTTTTCTTTGAGCCGCCGCGTCCCAGGAGTCTGTCGTTGGGGTCTTGCCAAGACGGTTGCGCGGGTGCCAAGATTCTAGGGGGACCACCAAGGAGATTTGACGTCCTGACGTGCCGCGGCGCTCGAGTCGCCAAAGGCTTGGTTTGAAAGAGAGCTAAAGAAAGAACATGGACGTACTATTGCCCAGCATTGTAGACGACCATTGTGTGGGTTAGAGAACCCAAGGCTCGCGGCGCGACTGCATCTAGACTCGAAGAGAGTGTCGGGGGATGGGGTGTTTCGCTTGACGTCGTCGCTTGTTGTTGTTGTTGTTGTTGTTGTTGCAGTTGTTCTTGCAGCAGCGACGGTTCAAGACTTCCAGGGCGGGTTTTCGGGTCGCTAGGGTGTTTGTGGCAGCTGGGCTGCGCAGTGACGGCAGCAAAGACCTGAGCAAGGCCCACTGTTGTCCGCTGGGAAGAGAAGTCAAAACACAGACGCTGCGACGAGGTGTTGCTGGCTGGCGGGCTGGCTGGCTGGCTGGGACAGAGAAAAGAGAGAGCAGAAAGAAGGGGGCGAGTCAGACAGGAAATGAAGAAAGTACGCGGTGCTGCTGGCGGGTCCTGGCTGGTCCTGGCTGGCGAGCTGAAAAGGCTGACTTGGGCCGGTTGATTGTCAGGCAGGAGGATGAGTGGATGGAACCGCTGGATGGCTGGCTGGCTAGATGGAATGGCCGGGGCTGTCACGGACGGACGGACGGACAAATGGAAGAGGCAGAGGCAGAGGCAGAGGCAGAGGCAGAGCACTCAGAAAACGTAGCAGTCTGTCTGGTGTGTGTGTGTGTGTGTGTGTGTGTCGGCGGCGCACAAGCAGATGGATGGCTGGCTGGCTGGCTGTAGGTGAGGGTTGAAGTTGGTGAGGTTTGCGGGTTTGGTTTGCGGGTCGAGGTGAGGTGGAGGTCAGAGTTGGGAGCAGGATGGAAGCAAGCAACCGAGCAACCGAGCAAGCAAGCAAGCAAGCAAGCAAGCAAGCACAGCTGCACTCGAGCCTTTGCAGGCGGGGTTGGGGGCCTTGGCTTGGGCTTTAGGGCCTGCCGTGGTTGCGTAGTTGCTGGATCGGGCGGGCGATGGGCGATGGTGGGCCAGCAGGATGGCAGACCAAAGTGGAAGGCGAGATGGGCAAGAGTGGTGCACTTTCCAGCTGGTCTTGTGGCCTCAGCGCGGGGGGTTGCTGCTCTTTCCCTCTGGATCTCAAGTCTTGCGCTCTCGCTCTCTCTTTCTCTCTCTGTGCAGCGAAAGAAAAAGAGCCAAGAAAGCTGCCCGAGATCGCAAGGCGGAGCCCAAGCAGGCAAGCAAGCAAGCAAGCAGACCAAGGCAAAAAAGCTTAGTTGGGTCACTCAACCAAGCAACCAAGCGTAAGAGGGACGAAGAGGAGCAGAGCACGCCCGAGCGAGGGCTGCTGCTGCCAAGACTTTATGGAAGAGGGTTCCTGGCCTGGCTGTGGGGTTTGGCTTCTTGCGCTGTGCGTGGATGGGCAAGGGGGGGGACCCCAGGTAGCGAGTAAGCAGGGACCAGCCCACTAGCGAACATCAGCAGTCAGCAAGAGTCTTTGAGGAGGCTAATGGGAAGTCGAGGTAGGTACTCAGTACTCGATACTGGGTTTGCTCGAGCGCCTACCCACGTGCACCCCTGCGGCCTGTTCTGCTTGCGCTTCCATTTGCAGCAAGTACTCTATTCAAACGAACGAATCGGCAACCGCCTGGCCGGGAGCCGAGCCTGTCTGCCTCTGCCGCCGTATGCCGAGGCCCGCCGCACGAGCCAGATACACGGTACGCAGCTGCTCCGCCTAGTGCAGACGGGCACGGTACGGTACCCATGATACGCTGTACCTGGCTGACTCTTGGTGGCAGCATCATCATCATCATCATCATCATCATCGACACATTCAATATATTAAAGTACAAGTATGATGGATGCACTTACTCAGAACCCTGGTAGCGTTTCTGCAGGTGCATGCAGGTATTGACTGCCATGCAATTGTCCAGGACGCAGCGGTGCTCGACCCTGGATTGCCTATCTGGGAAAGCGACAGGCCTGGACTGGTACTCGGTACTTGCAGGGCTGACTGCCGCTTGCGGATTCATAGTTGGCGACTGGCAGATTTCTCCACGCACGTCAGGTCCTTTACACCCTTTGAAAGTGCAACTCATTGCAGCAAACCCTATGGAACAAACCGCACCCTCCTACAGACGGGCCATTCTTCCGGAGGTCATGGTGCGCTGAAAGCTTGATGAGAGGTCTAGACCAGCATGGGCCCAGCGCCACATGGCCACGCCTGTGCAACCCTAACCCCCGGGCCGTCAGCCCACGTTGTATCGGTTAGCCTTCCGCTTGTTCTTGTGGTTTGTATCTCGACCACTGCTCGCCATTATTGGTCCCCAGTTCGAGAAGCAGGGCAAAGAATAGGAAGCCACACACCGCAGCCAACGAACGGCCTGGGACACCAAACCCGCCATGTGGACGAGATTGGGGGCCTTGGGTCCGCGGACGGGCGAAGGCGGAGGCGGAGGCGGAGGCGGTGAAGCGCAAAGAATCACTTGATAGTCGATACGTATCTCTCTCTCTCTCTCTCTGTCTGTCTGTCTGTGTGTGTGCGTGAGCATGTGTGTGTGTGTGTGTGTGTGTGTGTGAGTGAGAGAGAGTGAACAGCAACTCGATTAGGATGGCTGCCCGTGAGCTGAGCGAATCTGGGTGGGTTCGGATGGTTCCATTGCTTCTCGTCAAGTACGTCCTCGAGTGGTTCGGCCATCTGCACCGCGACGAGCCCAACACCTCCATCGAACGCAGGCTCTACATGGCGATTCCACATTGGCAGCGTCGGCAAAAAGCTTGTTTCGTGTTCACAAGGCCCAAACAAGCTTTTTCCTGCCGGTCGGGATGGTGCCCACAAGACCAGAGCTTAGTCGGCAGTGCCCATCGCCCCCAGCATTCCAAGGCGACCCAAACGCACGACAGGTCGGTATCCAGGTGCTTGGGAAGCCAAGCCCAAGCCCGGCAGCAAAGAAGAACGCCAAGCCTGCCAGATCGGCCCATTTTTATTGATCTCTTCTTGGCTTGTCCGGGAGATGTGGGTGCTTGGTGCGTGTGTGCTGTGGTGATGAAGAAGAGAAAAAAGCTTGGCCATGTTGTACGTTGCGCATTGCCAGCAAGCCTTGGGACTAGTGTGGGGCTGGGGCTGCTGAGGACTTGGGAGTACTGTGTACTTGCAAGGTTGCCGTTGAAGCAAGTGTACGTACTTTTCACTGCGTGCAGCGATCCATCTCTATATTACGAACGCATACACCACGGGTACATGGCGCGTTGCTGACAAAGGATGTCCCCGGGGCTCTCTCTCCTGCGTTTCAGACTTGGCACGCTGACAGTGATGCGCTTGTCTCACCTTCTTTTTTTTTTTGGTGTTCTCCTAACCTTTTGGCAGTACACCAGGGCAGTTGTAGTCTTGAGATGGACTCGTCTCGACTGTTTGTGAGGGCGGAAGTGTGTTTGATTCTACCTCGTCTGCTCTTCTCACGCGACGAGGAATACATAGTGGGCAGGAGCTTCTGGAAAAAGAGAGTCGCCGCGTGGAGGTTCTGTCGTGGACTGCCCCCGTCGCGTGACATGGCCAGGAGTACTTGTGCCGTACTCGATACCTCGAAAGGAAATGTATCCGTCAGTAGTGACGGAACTGGCACTGCTCTGCCACTGCTCCCGGCTTGGACGGCATCGGGCAAAGGAAACCTCTTCCTCCACCGCTTCTGCGTCCGGAAAACACGGCACTGCCCTTCTCTTCTGTCTCGCCTGCGAACGCGAAGCCCAAAAAGACGTCTCTCTCCTTCTCTCTCTCTCGCTCTCTCTTTTCCTTCTTGATGAAAAATTAAATAAAATGTCTGTGTTCTGGTTCGCTTAATTGGCTGCGCATGTGTATGCAGAGTTGTACGCGCAAACGAGCCGTGTTAGCCGCGACTTTGCATGCCCAAGTATGTACTTTGGCTCATTCTGGAAGGGTTTTGAAGGCAAGCCCACCATCGGGACAAGGACTAATGAGAATCGGAAAAGCCACCTGCTGAAAAGGCATCGAGAGATGCGATATCGTGCGGTTATCCTCTCTTCTTTTGCTGGGCTCCTGGTAGAGTTGGGGTTGGTACACAGTACAAGACGGCATCAATAACAACAACAACAACAAGGCATGCGCAGAGACACAGCGAGTGAGCCCACTCGGTCACGTGGATGGCTTCGTTGTCTGACTTTTGTATCAGTCGATCCCCAGAGAGACGTATGATGCTTGCAATCTAGCACCCAAGTAAGTGGGTGGCAGCAACGCGATTCTCTGCGTATTGACGTGCGTGTGTAGACCATCCTCTTCTGCTCCTCCATCGGCACCAAGACGGAGGAGGCGCCAAGTCTGGACTTCAATACTATGTACGCAAGACACTAGATAAATTCTTGTTCAGCTGACTTCTCCCAGGGACGCAGTAGCTTGCCAACCTCTACCTGTTCTCTTTCCAAGTTCCTAGCACCCAAACATCCGCTAGTCCAAGTCCAATTCAAGTCCCAGTCCCACATCAAACTCTATTTCACGCCACGTCGGCAAGACGCTCATTACAGAGCAATAGAAAAACAAGAAAAGAAAAAAAAAAAGCACTGGCCCCTTGTTGTGCAAAGCCAGAACACACACACACACACACACACACATATACATACACACTTGTGTTCGGCAGACGGGATCTAGTGAAATGTCTGTTCTCTTTCTCTCTTAGTCAAGCTTTCCGAAGAGGTCTAGAACTGTGATGTTTGGTTTTGGTCCACAAGCTGCAGGACGGAGGCAATGCACACATAGCCTTTGCAAAAGTGAGTGAGTAATTGAGTATGTTGGCAAGTGGCAACTGAATGATGCCCTTGTGCAGCCAACTGCATGCTTGGTAGGTAGATAGGTAGGTAGGTAGGTACTGGTGGTTAAACCACCCTACCTTCTTTTCTCTCTTTTTTTTTTCTCCTTTTTTTTGGCTTTCTTCTCACAAACACGGCATCGAAGCGCAGTGTATTGCATTGACAAGTCATGTTGAGATGTTCAGTTCCCATCCCATGTCCACGGCTGCTGTGCTGTGCTGTGCTGTGCTGTGCTGTGCTATAATTAGTTGTTGGTGCTATAGTTGCGTTTGTGGAGATTGGACGTTCTCAATCACGAGACTCAAGTAAATGGTGACTTTGTGAGCGGATCTCGCGAGCTCTGGCTGGCCTGTTTTGCAAACGTACTTGTCCAAGTCGGCAAAAGGAAGACACACACAAGCTCATACAGAGAAAGAGGGGGGGACGGAGGGTATTCGTGGAATCGTGTCGGTGTATCATCCCAGGACGCCACCCGTTTCAGTACGTAAATCCTCACTTGTGTCTGGGACTCCAGTTGATGGGTACAGAGCGGTCTCTTTGTTCTCATTATGCATTGTGTTGTGTGAATGGATGGACGAGCAGAGTTGGTGCTTTTGCCCATTTCCTTCCTGTAACGCAAAAGAGAGACTGGAAAAGTAACAGAGGTTTGCGGTATATTGTTGGACGCAGTCAGTGAGAACTTGGTACTGGTTGGTTGGTTTTGTCGTAACAAAGTGTCATATCTGATGTGATATTGTTCTCTTCCAGTGATGGAGGCGATCGTGTTATGAGAAGTGGTAGAGTCGTTTGCATTACGCATCCATTTCCCCGTAAACACCCATCCTACGAGGACTATGCAATGCCCTTCCACTGGATTCCGCAGCCCTCACAGCAGATTTCCTCAAGTCCTGTCTCTTTCCTCTTTGAAGGGTCTCAAGACGGAGGACAGTAGGAAAAAGCAACGACTCGCGTTGGAGGAGCACAGTCAACCACATTTCTTTTGCTTGGGATTGCTTGGATCCATCGGTCTCTTGCTGAAGAGTTGAGACCGCTACTGCTTGCAGATACCAAGGGACCATCTGGACTGGTGCTACTTGTATCATACCTGATGGTAGTAGGGTTGAATCGTATCCTGCCGTGGTGGTGGTCCGCCGTCTTGCTACCTTACCCAAACGTGGAAGCAGCATTAAATTCAAGCAAGCACGCACACGGTAATGTTGCATGCAACCAGTTGGACTGATCATCTATACATTAGGAGAAGAACGACGGCTTGGAAGAGAGAGAGGGTGTGAGAGAAAATGAAATTATGAGCTTACTCACACGAAAACAAAGCACAAAGGCCAACTCTCAGAGAATCCCAGGATGCGTCAATTGATATCTAGGGATGGCCATGACACAATTATCAGGCCACAAAAGGACTCCAACAACAACAACAACAACATTTCGCTGTAGTCGTCCATTTTCGTGTCAGGAACGATGATATTCAAACATCTTTCTCTTTACTCGGGTCTTTTGTGAAGCTCCACTGGTGATTTCTCGAGGCTCGCTACTGTGACTGACCAGTAAACTCGGGTTATCAAAAAGAGCTGATACGTTTGTCTACCCATGGTGCAGATCATGTCTTGTGCTTCTGTACGTCAATTTGCAATTTTTATTTTTTTCCCCCTTCCTTTCCTTTCTTCTCTTTCTTCTTTTTCCTCTCGCTGGTTATGCGTTAACAAGGAAATCTTGGAGCATGCAATACGATAATTGTCTTTACCCGCACAGGATGTTGGAACACGGCACAACAAGAGCGTATTCAAGTATTTACAATTGCCAAGTGAAATCCCAAGGCGATCCAGTGTCGAAATATCCCAAATGGCCAGTGGATTATGCGAAATGGCCACATAGGCAAGTCATGCTATGAGCATGTAAACCATGGTGTACATGTTATATACTCGCTGAGAAACAATACATTCAGGAACCACAATACTTGATCTTAAATCCATGAAACTTCTTCTGGCTCTTTTGGGCATGCCAACCTCTCTGACACTTCCCACGATGAAACCACTATCACTGAACCATCAATTCATTCAATTCACTACCTGCGCACGGCTATTTCCCCCCTAATCTTTACATGCTGGGTCAATTATTGTCGAGAATCGAACACTCATCCATCCTCATCGCACTTTGCCCCTCCTTCAAAAGAAGAAGACACAATGACAAAAGGAAAATCAGAGCAATCAAAAGTAAGGACAAGCCCAACGCGTTTTACAAATCCGCCGACGCATTAGTTACTTGACCTCAAGCACTTGACCTGTACGAACGGTAATTATGTTTTTCTTCTCCAATACTGGTGAACACCGACGTGGCTCTAGAGCGGCTGTCCGGTTTCGAAATACTTGCCTCCAGCATACACAACATCGTCCAAGAAGCGTACAGTAGTGAGTACATGAGCAGGTTGTTTCCCCCCCCATCTGCTACACTGTGTCCATGCTTGAAAGATCAAAGATCCATTCTTTCCGTGCCTCAGCCTCTAGGACCCTCCTTCATTGACCTGATTTACGGTATAGTCATTTTAACAAACACATGTAAAGAGGAATAGCTGGAATTTAGAATTGATTCCAACTATGCGATTCGATCCGAACTGCCTCATAACGCCGGTCTGGGTATACACTAGTCTCCAATTCGTACCGCCACTCCCAAGCAACGCCGTCTCAAACGCCATCAGTAGAACAGAACAAAGAGACTAAGAAGAAAAAAAGAAGAAAAAAAGGGATGACCGTCATTCCCCTCACTTCTTGGGTGAAAAAGTCAGGCCCACGAATCTCCCTCGACTCCCAGCCATCACTTGTGCGCTGCTGCCGCCCATCTACCACCACAACCACTCACTCATCTTCCTCATCATCCCAATGCTGAACCTCATACTTCTTCAGCTCACTCATTTCAGGACCCTTGAAGATGGTGCTGTCTGGCTCACTGGCTCTAGGGACCTTGCCAAGATTCTCGCCGTCAAAGACAGTCCCAATGCTGTCAATCCAGCGGCGCCGTCTCTCCATCAACGTCTTTGTGAGATCACCGATGCCAGGCCTTGCGATGCCGGCAGCTGCAGCAGCCGCGCCGGCAGCACCAGGTCTAGATTTCTTCTTGGTCTTGCCCATGGTCCTTGTTCTCTTGAGGTACGCGGCTTGCACCTGGCTGTCGAGATCCTCGAGAATGGTCTGGTACTCCTGGAAGGCCATGCGCTCACGAACCAAGTCCGACAGCTTGGCCTTGCGCGCTCCATTGATGAGCATTTGCTCGCGCAGCCGAGCCTGCAAGAGTCGCAGCCGTGCAGCCACCTCGTCATCGTAGGCGCCATCATAGTCGGCGCGGGCCTCTTCAGGCGGCGGTTGATCCGAGTCCGGGTCGGGAAGGAGGCCAATGTGTCGCAGTTCTTGCCTGATGCGCTCCTCTACTTGGTTGTAATCCAGCTTCGGGTGGGATGCCTTTTTCCACGATTCGGCATTCGAGTCTGGCATGTGTGCTGCAGGCGACAGCTCGCGCTCGACGGGCTGGCCGTTGGGTTGTGATGCGGGTTGCACTGCTCCGTCAAAGCTCTCGACGCCGTTCATCACAACGTCGGTGCCGCTGTTGGCCTCACCGTTCACGCCGTTTGCCAGTGGCTTGGCATCCTCGCTTGCAATGGCGCGGCTTTCGGGTCGCATTGCTTGCAGGAGACGGGTGAGCAATGGTCCCACGGAGAGCTTGTCGGTCTCTGCAATATCATCCGTCATGTGCTCGATGCTTCCGCGGGGATGATTTGGGTCTGGCTTGTCTGGCAAAGAGTCAATTGCCATGGCGCCATCTTCTTCAGCCCAGATCTCCGTGTAGTGCTTCTTGCCTCGTTTTGGCAGAATAAATGGCGTGACCCTGTCGCCGCGCTCTCTCAAGAAGGCCAGGTCCTCCTCGGTGAAGGGTCGGAAGTACGGTTCGATGTAGGTAGAAAAGGTGTTGAAAGCAATCTGGTTCGACGGCTTGGCGCTGCTAAAGTCCTTGTCCGGAGGAACGCCGGCAATCAAGTCGGCAAGATCGCTTTTCGGGTACGTGGAGACGGATGTTGCTTCTTTGATCTCGTCATCTGCCATGCTCTTCCAATCGACCTTGGTAATCTCATACACGGTCGGGTCGGGGAACGTGGACGGGTCGTCGCCAAAAGTGTTCGCCTGCGGCACTCGCGGCGGGGGCGGGGCGCCATCATCGTCTGAACTAGAGTCCGAGTCGTCCTCCTCCTCTTCTTTTTTGGCGGCCTTGGCTTTTTCGTCGACCTCCATTGCGCCTGGAGTAGCCGGGGCAACGGGCGACAGCGACGAGGAGGCGGTGTCGTTGTCGCGGGAAAGTTTGCGGGGCTTGTGGGAATCGCGCAAGGGGGACGAGCGTTCTGCGGTGTTGGCAGTCAGTAATTTGAGACGCCAGACCCAAGAGCCAAGGGTTCCAAGACGACCACACGGACACGGCCTGTGAATGACACGAGAACAAGCTGCTGGGCGAGGAAAATGACGCAACAAAGCAACAAGCAGAACAATTCAGCAAGTGCAGCAACATGCATCGGCACATTTTTGCACGTCTCAGGATCACAAGGAAATGAAATGTCTTTTTTTCTTTTTGCCAAATCAAATGGTAGTGACTGACCAATATTGGCATCTTGGGGTGCGAGCGTATCAGCTGCCTTTCTCTTCTTCTTGTTGGCCTTGTTGGCTTTTCTGGCGCGTTCCTCATCCTCGGCACGCTGGCGCTCCTCCTCGCGACTCTTTTCAGCAGCAACCTCGTCCTTGCTAGCCTTGAGATGGCCGACGAGGCGGCGCATGCCACGGTCACAAAAGGCGCTCCGTCTCTCGAGTATGTCCTGCAGCTTCTGGAAGCGAGTCATGATGCCGTCGAGGCTGCGCGACTCGGGCATGTGCGAGTTGGGACCATACTGGTCGACGACGTCTTCGTAGGTGATGTCACGGAAGGAATCGTAGGTGAGGTCGAGGAAGTCGGTGGTCTTGGACGCGATGGGCGGCAGCGAGGCCGACGGGGGCACAGAGCTGGGCGTGGTGTTGCGGCTGCGCTGGCGGGCAATGGCACCGGCGCCCTTCTTGCCGGTGCCCTTCTGACTCGATGCAGGAGCCATGCTCGAGGGCGCACAGCTCAAGAGCGGCCAGAACAGGCGAGATACGAGAGAGACTGAGACGGAGAGAGACTGAAAGACGCGTCGACGCGCAAGGGAGCGAGCGTGTGCACCGCAATCGAAAGGCACGCACCGCCCAGACGGGCAGAGACAGAGGGAGCGCGCAGCCTGTGGGATCCTCGGTTATCGACAGCGCCAACCCAGATGGTAGATGCAATGGCTGGAGGCACTGGACGATGCAAATCACGAGGTCTCTCGATCGGGTCACTGTTCTGCGCGGGTAGTGATGGTAGATGGATGGACGAGCACTGCTTTGGCGTTGACTCGGGTTGACGAGGCCCGCAGCTGACTGACGCACTGGAGCCACTCAGCTGGCAGTACAGGGGACCCCTGCTCTCGCCACATTATTACCTAAGAAGGTACGTACCTCCGGCAGCTGTGGCGCGCCTTGTGGCTTGACCTCTTGTCTCCTTCTCTGATCCGTCCAGCATCTGACCAGGTTCAGCTCGATTCTTCCATCTTGCCATACACATGCTGCAATGCTCAACACAACACCACCAGCCCTTTTGAGACCAACACCACTCTGCGTTTTCTTTTGAGTTTATGGGGAATGGATGCCTTTGAACAGCTGCCTGGTGTCTAGCTCGAGAGCCTCCCTTCACGCCGTCCACCATGCTTCGACCCAAAGTCGACTGATGGCTCGCCCTCGTGGCTTTGGAATCTGGCCAGACGCTTGTGCGTGTACCGTGAACGCAATGCCATCAGAAGCTGGACGCCGGCTGCAAGGATACGATGACAGCGTTGGACGCCATTCACGAGATCAGCAGCCACAGCTCCATCCCGACGGCAACGCGAACCGGCAACAAGAACGTCGCTCATGCGCTCAGCACGAAACAGCCGTAGCAAGCCAAGGCCTGGCCGGTGTCTATCACGGCAGCATGTAGCAGCTGGCAATAGCGTTGGGCTCTCATGTACGACCTTCCGGAACCGGCCAATCGCAGACGCCATCAAGACTCGCAAAGGATCTCTCAAGCGTGGAGGAACTGCAGCCCGAAAAACAACCGCGAGCTTGAGCCGAGAAAAGGGTCCAGGGACGTATACTATTATGCGCCGAGGACGACCAGAGCGTAGCGTCTCGATCCCGCCAGCCGACTCGAGCGGCTCTTGGGCCATGCGTGCCATGTTGCAGAGCAGCCGTCCCTGACTTGCCGGCCTTGACTTGATGTCGTAGTGATGCGCGACGTCGTGGCTGGAGTGGTTGCGCGCCTGCAACCTGCAACACGGCAGAGCAAAAGGTTTGGCCGTCTGAGCCTCCAATTGCGAGCGGCCCAGACACATGCTCTGCGCAGTCGACGCTGATTGGCCGGCCGCGAGGCCTGCTTGGCTTGCTTGGCGTGGTGCCTTGTGCCCGGAAAGCGGATGCTTGCAACCAAAGCAGATGCAACGGCGGGGTGAGTTGCACAAAAATGTGGGGATGGCATCGTTCAAGGGTCTCGCGCGCTCGACACCAAACATGTAGTAGCCCGTGGTATTGCCAATTGGCTCGTTGCGAGCACATGTCTGCGTGTGCGAGACAGATAGGTAGGTGGCCCTCCGGGAGGAGGCTTCTTCCCAGCGGATGGCACTTCATATTTGGACCAAGCGACACCCGCTCTCGACCCGTGCATTTCGTCGAGCCTCCTTCTTTTGTCCAACAATTCCTCATTGGTGTCTCTTGTCTTGTCTGCCTCAACGCTACACGATTGCTCGTCTCTGCTTCAACGCCGCTCGCAGCGAGCCTGACATGAGAGAGTACCATGGATTTTCTTGGTGGTAACATGTTGCCTTCCGAGGTTGACTCCAAGATTGTTTTTGCTGGCCTTGCCGGCGTCTTTTCCTTTGCCATTGGGCTGATGAGGCTGTATGCGGCCTCGAGCGACACGTCCGGTGATGAAGCTCCAGGGCTTGCCAAGTCCCTGCTGCTCTTTGCCTATTCCTGCTTTCTGAAGCCCCACGAGGGCGATGGCAAGGGCACACAGCAAGATGCGCTCGAGTCCTTTTACAAGAAGCAAGCCGCCATCTATGACAGCACCAGAAGCGCGCTGCTCAAGGGCCGTGAGGATATGCTGGCGCTTGTCGCCGCTCAATTGAGAGCCAGAGGCCAGACAAGTGACAAGGCCCACAAGGCCAGAAGCACTAAAAGGGTCTGGGTTGATGTAAGCCTCTTTTCCTCTCTCTTTTTCTCTCTCTTTTTCTCTCTCCCTCCAAAATGACTCCTCAAGATTAACGCTCGTGGGTCTTCTAGGTCGGTGGCGGCACTGGCTTCAATATCGAGGCCATGGCCCAGTTCGTCGACGTGCCCGAGTTCTTCTCTAGTGTCTACCTGGTCGACTTTTCTCCTTCCCTGTGCGATGTGGCACGCAAGCGGTTTGCAAGACTTGGCTGGAACAATGTCAAGGTCATATGCGAGGACGCCAGAAAGTTCAAGCTCGAGGACTACGAAAGTGACCTCCTCCAGCGAAACCGGACGCTGAGCGGGTCGACCAGCAGCAGCTACTTTGCTGAGAAGCGACCGGAACATGGCGGTGCTGATCTGATCACCATGTCGTACAGTCTGTCCATGATTGTAAGTCCACACAAACCGAAGCGCGGACGAGCAGAACACTTTTGTGTGCACAAATCGATGCTAACGCGGCCCCAAAGCCGGACTACTTCTCGGTCATTGACTCACTCACGTCTCTGCTATCGCCGGATGGCATCATGGGCGTTGTCGACTTTTACGTCCAGTCCAAGGTGGATGTCAGCTTCCGCAACCACACTGGCGGTCTGATCAACCGCCACGTCAACTTCTTTGGACGGACCTTTTGGAGAGCCTGGTTCGATATCGACCGAGTTGGTCTGGAAGCCAGTCGCCGTGACTACTTGGAGTATCGGTTCGGCACGCTCCTCGGCGCCAACGCACGCAACAACACCCTGGGAGCGATTCCTTACTACATCTGGTTGGGATGCCACAAGAAGCCGTTTGCATCGTCCAGTCTGCCCCAAGAAATTGTCGAGTACGTGGACGCGCTGGTGACCGAGTCCCCCTACCTGCTGCCGGCCAATGCGCCGCACGCGCTGACGCGCGCCGTACAGCGCGCCGCGCCCGAGATCCGCTCCAAGGCGTTTGACGCTGCGGTTGGCAATCTCGCCTCGAACCTGCCTCTGCCGTCCTTCTTTTACCAGAACCACCACTGGCGCATCTACTACGACGAGCAGCTGTCCAAGCACACGCAGTTCCACGACGAGTACATCTACGCCTTCACCTGGGAAGACTCGCGCGTCGACTCGCGCATCCTGCACCTCAAGTCGGACGACGTGGTGCTCGCCATCTGCAGCGCAGGCGACAACATCCTCTCGTACGTCATGCAGAGCCCCGCGCGCGTCCACGCGGTGGACCTGAACCCGTCGCAGTGCCACCTGCTGGAGCTCAAAGTCGCCGCGTACCACGCCCTGGCCTACGAAGACTTTTGGCTCATCTTTGGCGAGGGCAAGCACCCGCGCTTCCGCGAGCTTCTCCTCTCGCAGCTGTCGCCGCACCTGTCGTCGCGCGCGTTCCAGTACTGGCTGCGCAACACGCACATCTTCACGAGCAAGCGAGGCCGCGGGCTGTACGACACGGGCGGGTCCAAGCATGCGATCCGGGTGATGCGGTGGATCGCGCGCATCTTTGGCCTGGGCGGCGCCATTGGCGGGATCTTGTCTGCCAAGACGCTCAACGAGCAGCGCGAGATCTGGCGCGCGAGGCTGCGGCCTGCGCTGCTGTCTACGCTCGTCAATCGCCTTGTTGTCTCGCAAGAGTCCTTTTTGTGGAGCGCGCTGGGCGTGCCCAAGAACCAGCTCGCCATGATTGAAGCAGACCACGCGGCAGCTTGCCAAGCGGCAGCAGCAGCCGCGACGACGACGAGCGGCACCCACCACAGCGCCAAGAAGCCTACGCGCTCGCAAGCGGTGTGGAACTACATGGTCGACACGCTCGATCCCGTAGCCGAGCACACGCACATTGCGGCCGACAACCCCTACTACTACGTTTGTTTGGAGGGCCGGTTCTCGGCCAAGTGCCACCCGGAATACCTCTCACGACAGGCGCACGCACGGCTGTCGCGCGCTGGGGCGTTTGACGGGCTGCGGATCCACACGGACGAGATTGACGAGGTGATTGCGCGCATGACGCCCGGCACGCTCACGGTGGCGGTTGTCATGGACTCGATGGACTGGTTCGACCCTGGCACGAGCGCGGCAGCGACGCAGATCCGCAAGCTGAACCGCGCGCTCCAGATGGGCGGCCGCGTGATGCTGCGGAGCGCGGCGCTCAAGCCGTGGTATATCAAGCTGTTTGAGGAGGTGGGCGGGTTCACGGCGCGGTGCCACGGGGAGCGGCGGACGGGTGGCCAGGGGGTGTGCATTGATCGGGTCAACATGTATGCGAGCTGCTGGGTGCTCACCAAGACGGCGAATCTGCCGCCGCCCACGCCGGCGATGGATGGCGCGGTGGGGATGGAGATGGAGAGTTTGACGATTTAGAGGGTGGCAGTGGTGGTGATGAAGAAGAAGATGATGATGCTTCTTTTTCAGTTTTGTTTATATGTGTGTGGGTGAAGTGAAGTGAAGTGAAGTGAAGTGGCAGGCCAGATGGTTGGTTTGGATCTTGATTCTGTTTTTGAGTGGAATGCTTGTGGACGTGCAATGCGAGCGTCTTTTTGACCAGCAACACCACATGTGCTGCTCCCAGTGTGTTGATGGTATTTGCCGACAATGGTTCTTGTTTTTTGTCACAAGTCTTGAATAGAAGCATCATCACCAGGAGCATCACCATCATCATCACCATCACCACCAGCCATGGAGTCACCTGATTGCTGCTATAAAGTAGATTGAGCCACACGCCTCCCAGACCAACAACCAACAACCAACAACCAATCAACCCAACAGCCTTGCACACCTCCGTCCAAGATCCATCCACCATTCCGGATCTTTAGGGCCCCCGCTCGCTCCGTTGCCGGTGCTGCCGGTGCTGCCGGTGCTGCTGGTGCTTCACGGGCCGGCCCGAACTTGTGTTGCCGTTCCAGCGTCTCATTTGTGTTGTCGCCTTTTCCCTTGTTGGCTCGTACGGATAAGCTGGACGGCCCAAAGAGATGACGGAATAAGTGGCTCAGCTTGTGTGTGATTGGATCACAGGCGGTTGTCGCTGGAGAGAGAGAGGCGGTTGCGGTTGATTGGTGCTTATTATCTCTCTCTCTCTCTCTCTCTCTCTCTTCTCTATTGGCTGGATGTACACAGTAGCTGATATCGATTTCTATTCTTGGCCGGAGGCTCGATGCATCCGTTGTTGGTTTACGCACACCGACACTCGACCATGGCAAAGGACACTCCCGTAACAGTCGTTGTAGGGTGAGTACGCCGTTCCAGCTTGACCAGCTTGACCAGCTTGACCATCTTGACCATCTTGACCATCTTGACCATCTTCACCTTGTCCTTGTCCTTGTCCTTGTCCTTGTCCTTGTCCTTGTCCTTGTCCTTGTCCTTGTCCTTGCACTCCTCCATCACCACCATCACCACCATCACCAGATGTCTACTCTCCTTCCTCAGCCAAAAACAAGAAGAAGAAAAAAAAAAGAAGAAGAAGAAGAAAAAAAACAAAAAAACTGACAACAGTCACCCTCCACAGCGCCGGTGTCATAGGCCTCTCGTGCGCCCTCGAGCTGCAGCAAGCCGGCCATGCCGTGACACTCCTCGCCAAGGACCTGCCTGCACCGCTGGCGCTGCTTGACGCGCACGCGCAAATCAACTACACCTCGCCATGGGCCGGCGCGCATAACCGCTGGGTGCCACCCCCCTTGTCTTTGCCGTCACCGTCGTCGTCGTCGTCGTCGTCATTGCCTCAAAGCAAAGGCCACGGCCACGAAGAGCTGCAAGACCACAACATCCGCGACCACAAGCTCGCCCTCGCGACATTCCACCGCATGCAACACCTCGCGCACTCCACAGCCCCGGCCACCTCCTCCTCAGCCACCACCCCCACAGCCACGACACCCTCCTCGCCAGCTGCCGGGATCACCTTCCTCAAGGGCATCGAATACCTCGAGGCCCCAGCCGAGGAATACCTTGCGCTCGCCGGCCAGAGCACCTGCGCAGCGCACAACGCAGCGCACAGCGCCGCCGCGCTCGGGCTGCAGGGGTTCCGCGTGCTGGCGGCGCACGAGCTGCCAGGGCGTGACGATGACGATGACGACGGCGACAACAACAACAACAACAACAACACCAAAGGCAAGGTGGTGCTGGGGTTCGAGTACGACACGTGGTGTGTCGATCCGATGGTGTACTGCTGCTTCTTGCTCAACCGCTTTGTCTACCGTGGCGGCCAGGTGATTCAGCGCGAGGTGAGGGATCCGAAGGAGGTGTTTGCGCTGGAGATGATAGGAGGAGGAGCAGCAGCAGGAAGAAGGAGGGTGGAGACTGTTGTGAATGCTTCGGGGCAGGGATTTGGCGATGACAAGGTGTTTATCACAAGAGGTATGTCCTTTTTTTTCTTCTGGTTTTTCTTCTTTTTTTCCGTCATATTTTACACACACACACACACACACACACACACACACGTCTCTTTTCCTCGTCCTCTGTCTTTCCGTTCCTTGTGTGTTTATGGATGCGACATAACCAACACCACCACCAACCACCACAGGCCAAACCTGCCTCGTAGCAAACACCGCTGCGGCCACAGTCACGCGCCAGAACGCAGACGGCAGCTGGACCTTTTGCATCCCGCGCAGCCGCGAAGGCGGCACCGTCATTGGCGGCACCAAGGAGGCCGACAACTGGGCCACGGCCGCGTCGCCGCAGGTGCGCGAGCAGCTGGTGCGCGCCCTGGTCGCGACGTACCCGGACATGGTTGCTGCGCACAGCGACTCGCATCCTCCAGCGACGGCGGCGGCGGCGGCGGTAGCTGTAGTGGACGGCGTGAGGGTGTTGCGCGATATCGTGGGGCGCAGGCCGACGAGGCGCGGCGGCGCGAGGATCGAGCGGGAGCTTGTCTCGCCGACGACACAGATTGTGCATGCGTATGGCCTGGGCGGACGAGGGTTTGAGATGTCGTGGGGCGTGGCCGAGCTGGTGGCGCAGTTGGCCGGGCCGCCTGGAGCGGTCAAGCCGAGTCTGTAGGTTTGGTTGACGGGATGGCTGTTTTTGGTGGAGGCCAACAATGATGGTATTGGGAAGGTTTGTGGAGTTTCTTGCTTCTGGTCTGGTCTGGTCTGGTCACCGTCTCGTGTCGAATGGGTTGCATGTCTGGGAGTCGAATGGTCCTGCGGGCTGTGGTGCTTCTTCAAAGAGTCTTTGGTCTTTGGTTCAGGAAGAAGGACAATGGCCCGTGTATGCAATACATATTGTCATGTGTATATATAGTTATATATATTGTTATGTGTATATATATTCACACACACTCTCTCTCGGAGCAACGGACATGCTCAGCAGCATAGCCATGCACAGGCCGAGCAGCTTGCAGTAGAAGCCAGCCAGGAAAACCGACGACGATAAACACCACGAAGCCATCCTCCAAGCTTCCTCCCTCTCCGGAACGCCAGGTATAATGCAATCGATATTTTCTCTTTTCTCTTCTCTCTTCTCTTCCACAACCACAACCACAACCACAGCCCACAATCACGACCCGTCCGCCGCCCCCTTCCCACGACTCTTGAACCCGCCGACCCGCTCCCCCCTCCGCAACTTGTCCTCCTCGGCCCGCCGCCGCGCCTCGTCGCGCTCGCTCTCCTCCAGGCCCCACCACTCGCGCATGAAGCGCGCCTGCTCCTCCTTGCGCTTCTGCTTCTCGATGCGCGCGCGCGCCCGCTCCTGCCGCTGCGCAAACCACTCCTCGCGCGCCGCGTCCTGTTCCTGCGGCGTCGCGTGCGCCTTCATGCACCCGTTCATGACCCGGTGCGGGGCTCGGCAGGCAAAGGGGACGGTGAAGGTGCGGCCGAGCGCGCATTCTGCAAACGCTGTTGGGCGTGTGGGCCAAAGACGGCGGTGTGGTTAGCTTTGAATTTGGTCCATCGTGCATGGCGAATGGGAGGCAAAAGAGAAGACGAGGACGTCAGTGACAAGGGCGGAGACAGCTGGAAAACAAGCGACCAAGCCCCCCACACAGACAACAAGACGTATGCATACCTTTGATCTCGTCCGCGCACTGCTTCCGCACCCGATCGTAAAAGATGTCGCGCACCTGGGCCTCCTGCGACGCCGACAGGGGTAATGGGTTGCGCGAGGGCATTGGCAGCCGTTCTGTCGTTGTCGTCGTTGCCGTCGTCGTCATTGTGCTTGTGCTTGGGCTTGTGTTGGTCGTGGATGGGCTGGCTGTGCTGCTGCTGCTGCTGCTGCTGCTGCTAAGGCCAGCAGCGCTCGGTGTCTGGACGGAGGCCCCCATTGCCGCGGCGGCCATGTGATGGTTGACTTGGTTACTTGGGTGACTGATTGCTTGCTGTCGTCGTCGTCGTCGTCGTCGTCGTCAATGACTCGATGGCTGACTTGCTGGCTTGCTCGGTTTGCTTTCTCCTTCTCTTGGTGGTGCTTCCTCACTCTTCTGATCCTTTCTCTTCCTTTGCGTTTCCTTTGCTTCCCACGATAATCCCCTCGAGCGACTCGTTGATACCCAGTAGAACCCCACCACACGTTCAGTGATTGAAACAAAAAAAGACACAGAAAGAAAGCTGATTGATCTGGTCAAAGATATGATGCGTTCACCAGGGTTCGTGTCGTGTGGTCTTGGTCTGATTTTGGTCTTGATCTCGGTCTGATCTTGATCTTGGTCTTGAACTTAGTCTTGGACTGATCTTGGTCTTGGTCTTGGTCTTGGACTTGATCTGAGCTGGTTGTAGTCGGTGTTTCTCGTCGTCGTTTTCCTCAATGAACTGGTCATCCATCATCCTCTTCTCTCTTTCTCTCTCTCTCTCCCCCATATTCTGCCGCGCTTTTTGCTTGCTTGCTTTGACGCTTTTGCCGGGGGCAGCGCAGGGTAGAGCTGTCTGTCGGGCTCTACGTCTTGACCGCCTTTGGCACTGGGAGGCGAGGTACGTACCCCAAGTGCCCAAGTACCCAAGTACCCGAGTACCCGAGTACACAAGTACACAAGTACCCGAGTATACGGCACTGACTGCCCCAAGCAAAAAGTGTCATCAGAATGATACTGTTCATATCAGATTTCCTACCGTGCACACGACAATGTTCACATTTCGACAGACAAGTACTTGGGTAATGCAGAGTTCTCTTTTTCCATTGCTTGATTTCTCGCTAGTGAGTAGTGAATAGTGAACAGTGATAAGTAGTACCAGCAGCAGCAGCAGCAGCAGCAGCACAATATACTACACGCACAACTCAACTTCTCGCTGCGTATTAGCTCGATTGCCAATAATCAACCCCTTCAGTCGGTACGTTGCGGTCGCAACCGTACTTCCTACTTCAAACTTGGCGGTCAATGGTGTGCATCTGTCCATTCGGACACACAAGACAGACAGACAGACAGACAGACCAAAACAGCTCCCGTCCGCTCGGGCTCTCCAGGCTCATTCCAACAGCCATATAGACCAGACCCAGGCCCAGCACACACACACACACACACAACTTAGTCCTCGTTCGTCGCCTCCGTGTCAATGCTGCTCAGCCGCTCCCGATCTGTCAGGTCCACGCTCTCCTTGCCCTTCTCCCTCTTCTTGCCCATCGAGAACCACCGGCCGCTCATCCTGTCCTTTGACTTGGCCGCTCCCATCGACGGGCTGCTCGTGACGCTGTCAAAGCTCTTGCCCAACACTTCCTCGCCTGTACTCAGCGCCAGAGACCCGTGCCCGCCGAGCATGTCGTCGCTGCCGCCAAAGCTCGACCGGTGCTCGCGGTCCGAGTGCGTCGACCCGGGGCCGCCCTTCTTGGACCCGCCCAGCCGGGACGACAGGCTGAACTTGCTCGAGCTCCCCTTGCGAAACAGCTTGCGCACGACATTGTCCGGGCTGCTGGGCTCCTTGAACACGTCCGACGGCGTGTTGGACAAGGACTGGTCCAGCGACAGAGAGTCGTGCGACTCGCAGACAGATGTGCGGCTCTGAACCGACAGCGACTGCCGCGACTGCCGCGACTCGGACCGCTCTTCGGGCGAGTCGATCCCCAGCAATGAAGAAGCGCCTGGCTGCGGCTCATCTGCGTTGCCATTTGTTTCCTTGCCCTTGGCCCGCGACTTGTCCTTGCTACCGTCCTTGGGCTTAAAGATGTTGCCCATGAATGACGGCGCCGCTGGGTTGAGCGCTTTGACCAGAGACTTCTTCATCGGTCCCGGCCGCCCAATCACGCCCACCTGGGATGGCGAAACCTGCGGGTCCAGCAATGCCTCGTCATCCAGAATCTCGTCGTCTGCCGAGGCCAGTGTCGTCTGGAGAGCCGAGGGAGATCCGTGAATCGAAGGTCTTCTGGACGGATTGCGGGACCATGCGTTGTTATTGCTGTTGCTGTTGTTGTTATTGTTATTGTTGTTGTTGCTGCTATTGTTGTTGCTGTTGTTGCTGTTGTTGCTATTGTTATTGTTGCTGCTGCTGCTGTTGTTGTTGTCGGGAGACCACACCAGGCGGGACCGTGGAAAAACTGACTGGTCCTGCGGCGGCCACAGGGACGAGCTGTCTGTTGATGGTCGCACGCGGTCTGCAGAAGCGATCGAAGCCGGCCGAGGGCTGCTCTGGTCGCGGTCAAAGACACCAGACATGGCTCGACTTCCGCCAAAGGGAAGGAAACTCTCATTGGAGAAGCCGGCGCCTCCAGTCTGCGTCGGATACGCGTCTGTTGAATCGGGTCCGACTGAGTTTCGGTTGAAAACATTGAAACTCGACAGGTTGATGCGTCGTCGGCTCGAGCTGCCGTCCAGCTCTCCTCCCATTTGCCGTGGAAAGGATCGACTCTGTCCAGGTTTCAGGCTGCCCAGCTCAGGGGGCTCATCCTGCGCCTTGGCAGGTTTCCCACGCTGGAAGTTGAAGAGCGATGCCAGCCTGTTGGTTGGGGGCTGGCCCATGGCTGTGAAATTGCCAGTCTGCGAGTTGAGCGACTGCCTTTCGGCATCGTCGCTGGGAAACGAAGAGTACTGAAGACTTTGCATCGATCCATGTGGGCTTGACATGATACTGGCCGAATACCCTGAGCCCGGAGATTGCGGATCGTTGTCTGGCGATGCAGACTGCAGAGGCGCAAAGGGGCTTGTAGGTGCCGCTCCTGCTGCTGCTGCTGCTGCTCCTGCTGGTACATCATCGGACATGGGACTGTCGGGTTCGTCGGGTTCGTCGTGCTCATCGTGCTCGTCGTCGGTAAAAATGTTGCTGGGAAGCAGTTTGGTCGCCGAGGGGCTCAGTGGAGCGTCGGCCATCAGCGACCTATACTCGTCGTCGTCGTCGTCATTCTGTTCGTATCTGGGAATAGGCTCGAGCAGTAGAGGACCAAGGCCAGGCGGCGCGCCCCGACTGCCAAATATGGAATGGTGAGGAGGCTCTAGCGCGGTATACTGAGGAGCCGGCGAGATGCCGACGTTGGAAAACGAGTTGCTGTGGTGGCTGCGCCGCTTGAGCTGCTGGTTCTGCGCGGCAAGGTCAAAGTCGGCACCCGAGGTGTTGGCCTGGTGGTGCAGGGCAAGCGTGGCTTGCGGGATCTGGGCCAGCGCAGCGTGGATCGAGCTGAGGCTGGCATCGAGCTCTCTGCCCTTTTGCTCCTCCTTGTGCAGCTTGTTGATCCATTCCGATTGCCGTCGTGCCCACTCGCGGCGCCGCTCCGCATCCTGCTGCAGCCAGTCCGCATCTTGCTCCCCGCCCGGGAGCCTCTTGCGGGCCTCTTCCAGCTGCCGGACTTGCTCTCTCTTGCATTTCAGATCCGTCTCCATCTGTGAGCATTCCGCCTGGAGCTGGTCGTTGGTCTCGCGCAGCTCCTTGTTCTTGACGGCGCTCTCTTGCTCAATCCTCTTCATTTGCTCGTTGTAGCTCTCACGCTCCTTGCGCCACTCTTGCATCTGCTTGTCCATCTTGGCCATGCCGTCTTCGTAGCGGGCCCGCTCGGCCTGTTTGGCCTTGACCTCCTTCTCCAGCTGTGCCTTTTTCTGCAAGGCAGACCGCATCGCTCTGTCGGTCGTGCCCATTTCTTTTTTGAGCTTCTCCGTCTGCTCCTCTTTCTTCTTTTGCTCCGCCTTCTTTTGCTGCCTCTCCTGCTCCAACTCGTCCAGCAGTCGCTTGCTGTCCTCTTCTTCCTTGGCCATGAGTGCTATGGTGTCCTCGAGCTCTTTCTTAATGGTGCTGAATTTTTCACCTAGTTCCCTGATTTCAGACTCGGAGGTGCTGTCCTTGCGACCTGGTCGTGGGTCCATGCTTCCCACCGAGGGCGAGTGTCTGCGGCCAACCGTGTTGCGGCGAGGGAGCTGGCCAGGCGCGCTGGGCTCTCTTGTCAACATGGGGGCTCCGTCCGGCAGGGTCGCGCTCTCGATGCCCGGGACCGGGCTTCGGGGAGGGCCGTTTTCGTCGCCGGCTTCTCGCTGCATCCATGTGTGGCCGTGGTCCTCGGGGTCAAAGTTGGGCGGCAGACGTGAGTTGCCCAGCTGGGGGCGTCCATCGCGGCCAAAGGTTCGAAGGCGAACCGTTCTACTGCCGGCCTGAAAGCTATTGGCACCAACCGCGATGACGCGAACATTGTAAAAGTGGCTCGGCTTGAGACCCGTGACGGTGATGGCCGTCTCTTGATTTGCTGGCGACTCGCCCACTGTGAAAACGCCGGCCGCCGACGCGGTGGTTAGAAGGGCGAGAACACGAAAACGCACATGTCCATGCGGGCAATGATGGCGGATACGTAGCATGTGGGGGTTTGGGTAGTGCTTACCGACGACACCATTGACCTGGATCAGAAACTTGTGCACTGGCTTGTTGGGATGAGGCCTTGCCCAGTTGACGGTGGCCTTGTCGACACCAATGCCCGCGAGCATGACATCGGGTGCATCTGGCACATCGACGCCCAGGATGCCTATGAGCTCGGGGACGGGTTTCCAGAGGGTCTGGACAGCCCTTCGTAGCAGCCTGCAAGAATAAGACAACAAGACGACAACGTTAGCGATGCTCACTGGCGCAGGCAAGAAACGCACTGGCTGGATGACACGTGCGTAGCCTGCTCCTCCGATCGAGGCTGAGCAGGCCAGGCCAGGCACGGCACAAGACGGCCACCAAGACGTCCGAGGGCGGTGATGCGTACCATACGACTGCGGCACCAAAGAGCAACATGCTGGCATTGTTCTCGCAGAAGCGGTCCAGGTTGTCGAGGGTGATCTGGGAGGCCGTGTGCAGGTAGAGCTGCTGTGGCGAGAGCGCGTGGAGGCCGAGGCTGAAGTCGAGATGGAGATCGAGGTAGAGAAAGGCGTAGAGCAGGGCGCACACGAGGGCGACCAGCAGGTGGAGCAGGGCAGCTCGCCGTTCAACGAGAAAGGACCAGGCGACGACGGAGCAGGCGAGCGACAGGAACGGAACGAGCGTCGTCCATGAGGTCCATGTCATATCGAGGAGGGTGTTGACGCCGGCCTACAGTCGTGCGAGGGGCCAAGCGAGTCGCGGAGGGTGGTTGTGGGCTGGAACGGTGGGTGAGGAGGGGGGGGGGTGTGGGTGGAGGAGGAGAAAAGAAACCTTGGAGGGCAGGACTGCGAGATTGCTGGCTGGCTGGTGGTGGAGGGTGAAAAAAAAAGCCAACAGCTGGCCCTGCTGGCGCCGGCTAGAGTCCTGTGGTAGGCCCTACCGCTGCTGCCGCTCCAGCAGGTTCCGGAGCATTTACAGGGGGTGGAGGCGCGGGAAGGGTGGCCCGCAGCACTGCTAAAGCTAAATGCTAATGCTAATGCAGCTGGCGAGGCGGGTCTGGCAGGCCAGCCGTGGGCTTGTGCTGGAGTGTTTTGGCTGGGAGCAGCCGGGGACGAGTGGATGAGTCAGCAGCGTGACTGTGCTCGAAACGGCCAAGGCGATCAGATGCACCTGTCATGTATGTCTTGCACAGCAAATGCTTCCTCGGCACTGGGAAGGTTTGCTGCAGACACACACTTTTGTTTACGATGGGTCGACGAGGGAACAAGCCTACTGCAAGAATCGTGATTGTCTTTTTCTATTACTGACCAAGGAGCCGCTGGACGGTGGATGCTGAGGCAGGTAAGTGAAGTGGGTGTGCAAGCTTTCTGGGATGCCCGTCTCTCTTTGATGCACGAGGTTCTCTTTTCCCGTGTACTGAGCGAGGTAGTGTTGGGTATCAATAGACGCGATTTGCGAGAAACACCGTTTGGTCCTCTGAGACGGGCGTAGCACAGCAGACAACAGCGTCTTGAGAACAACGGTCGACAGCAAGAACCCAAGGTCTTGTCCTGCCTGGCCTGGAGCGAACGCGTCGTTGAACCCGCGCAAGTCACCACAAGGGGTGCATGCTCCTCGTGCACGTGTCGCCGTCGTCGACATGCTGTACATAGACCTTGTGCACACACAAGAATCCAGCTCGCATGGCCATTGTCCAACAAAGAAGTCCTTTCGGAGGTGCAAACGAGACCCGTCACTCGCACATTACACGGGGGCTGGCTTGCGCCGCAACGACAAGACTGGAAAAGGAGGCGGTCGGCCAAGGCGATGGACGTATCTGGCTGGGTGGATCGATCTGCCATTGTAGCCATTAGCCATTGGTATGGAAACGACTGTGTGTAGTGGGAAGCACAGACGACGAAAAGTATTGCAGGACTCGTTGGGGTCGTGAGGGCAAAGGGAAAAAGGTGACAGACTGCCTACTTGTGAGACGAGCGATGTGTAGATCCATCCCCGGTTATTGCCATCTAGCAACACCAGCCACTACCGCGTAGCCACATGGCACCAATGTGTGGTCACACGAGCCGTCCGAATTCTGCGTTTGCCTTGCTTGCCTGCTTGTCGAGGTTCACTGGCTCTCGTCACGGTGTCAGTTGTCTTGGTTGGGTGTCGAGTCGGTGTTCAGACTGAACATTCTGTTGGGCCAGTCAGTGGCCGACCGCCCAGCCCAGCAGCCCAGCAGCCCAACAAGGCTTTGCGAAGAGTACGTGCAGATTTCCACATTTCTCTCCGTGACTCGTCGCCCATGTTCATGGGCCTGGCAGGGGGAACACGAGACGGGGAATCATGAATCGACTTTTCCACCGTCACCCACGGCAGTTTTTGCTTTCTCTTCCCACCTGCTGCAGCCCCCAGAAATGACATCACTAGTCGACCACGAACAGAAAACTTCGACGGATGGCTGGAGGAACGGTCAGACGAGGCGCTCGGCTAAGGATGGCACAGAGAGAGAGAGAGAGAGAGAAAAAGAGACAGGTAACGAGAGAACAGACTGCAGGAAACAAACAGCATGTGACAGTGTGGAAAACCTGGGAAAGGCGCTGGAGAGAATGCGCTAGCACCTCGTCCAGGTGAGTTGCCGGGTACAAGAGCGAGTGGACCCTTCTGAAGCACCCGAGGTACAGCGGACCGAGGCGAGGAATAGTGGACGGTACTGGCTGGAGCACTGCAGGACTTACACCTTACACGCCAGCGAGTAGGACAACTTCACCTCAGTATCACGAGTGGGGGGGAAAAAAGGAAGAAGAAAAAAAAAAAAGAAAAGGGGCAAAAGGAGCAAGAGAAAAAGAACAAAAAAAACAACAATCAAATCTCGTCAAATGCAGTCCATGCTCGAGTACAGAAGACCACAAGGAACATCGCAAAAGTCCCTTCGCACAGCACGTTCCACGGACGACAGGGGGCCGGGGCTTCTGATTGTTGGGCGGACAGGGGGCCCTGTAAGCCCTGCGAGGAGGCCCTGTAGCACGCCTGCAAGCCCGTGTGACCAGCCCGCTAAGCCCACTACAAGCCGGCCCACCGACCCACCCAACCACCCCCAGCATCATCAAGTGACGAGCAGCAGCCGCCATCAGCAGCATCACCACCAACTAGCAAACCACCACCACCACCACCAGCTCCTCCTCCTCCTTCTTCTTCACTTCCCACCACGCCCGCCACCCTCCCATGCCGCGCGCCCACACAGCTGCACCACCATGCAGTACGTGCGCAACATCTCCGACTCGGTGTCGACGGCGTGGAACTCAATCAACCCGGCCACTCTCAGCGGCGCCATCGACGTAATTGTCGTCGAGCAGGCCGACGGCACCCTCTCGTGCTCGCCCTTCCACGTCCGCTTCGGCAAGTTCTCGCTGCTGCGCCCCTACGAGAAGAAGGTCGAGTTCCGCGTCAATGGCCGCAAGCAGGACTATGCCATGAAGCTGGGCGAGGGCGGCGAGGCCTTCTTTGTCTTTGAGACCAGCGACACCATCCCGCAGAACCTCCAGACCTCGCCCTTGGTCTCGCCCGCCTCCAGCCCTCCGCTCGCGCCCGGCAGGGCTGCCACGACCTCGGTCCTGCAGGACCCGCCGCTGCTCGAGCTCGACTACGACTCCCACGACAACAGCAGCACCGTCCACCATGCCAAGGCCCGGGCCGTGAGCCCCGTCCGCCCTCTGCCCTCGGCCCTCTACTCGAGCTCGATGCCCCGAGATGCAGGTTCGTTCTTGTCCAGGACGTCCAAGAGCAGCACCGTCCTCTGCGCACGCGGATCTGTATTGTATACAAACGCTAATCTTCCACTCCACGCCAACCCCCAGGCTTGATCACCCCGGCATCGACCTCGACCTCCTTTTCCCACACGAGACCCAAGTCGGGCGACTTCTCCCACATCGCACGGCCCCACAGCGAGGATGTCCTCCACCAGGCCGCGCGCAAGATGCACAGCGACACGGACCTGCGCGAAACAGCCGAGAGCCTCGCCATCTCCGACGACCGCTCCATCAGCCCCCCGCCCATCGGCCCCGAGGAGGCGCTCGAGCGCGCACGGAACCTGTCCAGGGGCCTCCAGGCCGTCAACATCCCCACGAGGGTCACGGACAAGGGCGACCTCATGCTGGACATGACTGGCTTCAAAGACAGCGAAGAGGACGCCATCCGAGCCGAGGTGCTTGCCAGAAAGGTCCTGTCCGAGGAGCTCGAGGGCAACTACGACATTGGCGCTCTGTTTGGCATCGACGAGCACGGGAACCTGTGGATCTACAGCAGCGAGGAGGCCAAGGATGCTGCCATGCGCAGAACAATGGAGTCGGGCCTGCGCTCCAACACCTTTGACGCGGACGCCGTCTCCGACCCAGGCTACAACAGCGACGACAGCACCGGCACCGCCAACATCCTGCCTGTGCACAGGAGAACAGAGTCGGACGTTGGCCAGAGCGGTCTGCAAACACCGCCTGCATCGCCAGGTTCTGGCGGCGGCAGCGGCACGAGAGTCAAGGCAGCGGGCGACCCCAACCGAAATTACGCAAAGACGCTGCGTCTGACCAGCGACCAGCTCAAGGCGCTCGAGCTCAAGGCAGGCGAGAACTCGCTCAGCTTCACCGTGAACAAGGCGACGTGCTCGGCCTTCATGTACCTCTGGAAATACGACACGCCTGTTGTCATCTCGGACATTGACGGCACCATCACCAAGTCCGACGCCCTAGGCCACCTGTTCCACCGCATCGGCCGCGACTGGACCCATGCGGGCGTTGCCAAACTCTACAGTGACATTGTCGCCAACGGCTACAACATCATGTACCTCACCAGCCGTTCCGTCGGACAAGCCGACACCACGCGCGATTACCTCGCCGGCATCGTGCAAGACAACTACCGCCTGCCTCGGGGCCCGACGATCCTCTCCCCCGACCGGACCATGGCAGCCCTGCGACGCGAAATCTACCTGCGCAAACCCCAAGTGTTCAAAATGGCCACCCTGCGCGACATTCGCCAACTCTACAGCCCCGCCGAGACGCACCCGTTCTACGCGGGATTTGGCAATCGTCTGACAGACCAGATTTCGTACCGCACCGTCGATGTACCTAGGACGCGCATCTTCACCATCAATAGCAACGCCGAGGTGTCGCTGGACTTGCTCTCCCTCAACAAGCTCAAGCTGAGCTACGTGAGCATGACAGATGTCGTGGACCACTACTTCCCGCCCGTATCGACGATTGTGAAGGGCGGTGGTGAGGACTACACGGATTTTGCATACTGGCGGGACAAGCCGCTGGAGTTGGACGAGTTCTCTGCCTCGGATGATGACGAGGATGGCTTTGCGCTGGAAGAGGAAGAAGAAGACGACGATGTCGACGATGATGAGGACGAGGAGGACGAGGAAGACGACGACGACGAGACAGCAGGCGATGGACTGGGCGATAGCTACATCTCGCGGGGCTCCTACGAAGAAGAAGGCTACGTCGAGGGCAGTGTGCTCAGCGGCGACTTGGATGAAGAGGAGCAAGAACGTCTGACGCGATCCATGATGGAGACTCTTGCCATACAAGGAGATGCGGACGATGAGGAGGAAGAGGATGACGATGAGGAGGTCCCCGAGGTTGAGGCGACGAAGCGGGTCCACGCAGAAACCGACACGACGGCTCCAGCCGTCGCGACGGACGGCAACGACGATGAGCCGTTCAAGGCTCCGCTGGCACAGGAGCAGCCAGAGGAGAGCAGCAGCCCAGCTCAAACGACACCCACAAACAACGACACCAATGAAACCACAAACAACAGCGACAACACCCTTTCACCGCCACTACCGTCGCCATCACCATTACCATTAGCAACAAGTCCGCTGTTACAACCGCAGCCGATATCAACACCCTTGGCTGTGCCGGGTGGTGGCAGCAGCAGCAGCAGCAGCAACCACAGCAAGAAGGCCAGCCAGAGCTCCATCGAGAAAGAAGGAGAGGAAGCAAATCAGCCACAACAACCAATCAGTCGCTCGCATTCGCCCCGCATAGCGGTCCAAGATCGGAGTGCGGAATTGATTACGGGCATGAAGGATCTGACGATTGAGAAGGAGGGCTGAGGCTGTTGTTGAACAGATCGTGAGCGCACGGGGACTGATGAGTCGAAGAGTGAGTGAGCGGACCAGCGAGGCGTAGCGGTTGCGTTTATTTATTTGTTTGTTCGTCTGTTTGTTTGTTTGCAATGTGTATGTGAGGTGATGACTGGAGGTGATTCTGGGCAAGACGATTGGTTGATTCAAAGAGCCAAGCAAGCCAAGAAGAAGAAGAAGAGAAAGGAAGGAGAAAAAAACGATATACCAAAGGGAAACTCTAAGGCTTTCATTCTCATTTATACACTCCTCGAGTTATCATTGGCACGGCGTTGTTTCGTGTTGTTTTCATTCCCTTTTTTTTT